>JASGXE010006862.1:0-19068 GCA_030068105.1 Sinentomon sp. SZTP_YWyxl | reverse complement strand
CTCAGGTCCAGGAAGTTAACGTTCACCAGGTTCCTACAGTAAGCCGAGAGCATGTCATTCAAGTCACTTATCTTTCTTGACAGCTCAGGATTACCTGGTTGTGGTGGAACCGAGCCAACGTTAATTCCCAATGCCACATTTGGATAGGTTAGACCAACTGTGACATTCAAGTCTCCAATCAACCTGGTGAAGGCACGGAAAACGTCAGCAACAGGGTAGTGTCTAACGTCCACCTCACCAATTGCCAAGTTGATCAGAGCCCTGTCTCTTCTGGACAGACAGCCCAAACAACTCCGAAAGAGAGGATTAATGCCAGGAATAGTTAGTCCACCTCTCCACCTCGAGAACTGTGCACACTTGATGCCAGCAAAATTCGGAAACAGGCGTCTCAAGTTTGAGTTGCCAAGATTTATGACGGCAACACGACTGCTGTCACCAACACAAGAGGCAACAGAAGTGCCAACAGCCATGTCCACGTCAGACACTACTTCAGTTCGCCCTGGAGCAGATTGTGTCCCACAATCAATATTCCCAACTACAGAGTTATTCGCTGCTGTGGGTGGAAGGGAGGTCGATTTCAGAGCGTCAATGGCAGCCTCCAGCTTCGCTATCCTACTTTGCAAACCCTTAATTTCTGCTGAGAATTTACAAACTTTGCATACAAATGCAAGCTTCCCAGCATCTGCAAATGAAGCAGAGATGCCTGAAGAAGCAAAGTTCACCCAATCTGAACACCTATCACACTGGATCCACTCAGTTGAAGGGTTAGCTTTGGTTTTCTTTGTTTTGCAAGCAGACCCCCTTTTGGAGCTCAATTGCGTTCGGCCAGGAGATGGGGATTCTATGAACTCCTGGCCGAACTCCGTTCGGCCAGGAGTTCATAGAGCGCACCAGCTCAGATGCAATCTTGAAAGCTCCTGCTTTGGAGTAATGCAAGCCGTCATAAGACAAAGCAGCAGACTGAATATGGCGCAAATCGAGGAAGTTCACATTGACCAAATTCTGACAACAGGTAGCCAGAGCATCGTTAAGCTCAGTAATTTTTTTGGACAAAGAGGGGTTGGGCGGCATGGGAGGGACTGAACAAATATTCAGTGCGAAGGTAACACCTGGGTATGCTAGACTAAAGGTAGCATTTAAGTCACTTATTAACCTAGTGTATGAAAGAACCGTATCTGAAACATGATTGCGAGAAATGTCTATTTCACCCATCACTAAGTTTACCAACACTCGTTTGTGGCCAGCGAGGCCAGTAAAACAGCTCTGCAAGAGTGGATAAACACCTTTTATGGTGAGGCCATTTTTCCACCTTGTGAATCTTGCGCAGTCCTTGACATTGTTGAAAAAAGGGTATAAATGCTTCAAATTGGAAGTTCCAATGGAAAAAACTGCAGTAGTTGAGGAAAGTCCGGGCCCAGAACAAGGTGGTTGGATATGAGTTGAAGGCTGAGAATGACAAAGAGAAGTGCTGTTTCCTGAACTGCTCCCACCACCATCATGAGTTGTATTTCCCGACCGTCTCTCTGGTGGGGGGTAAGGGGCAGCCATTGAGCAGGGTGGTGGAATGGAAACCGATGTTTGAAGGCTTCCCACTAAGACCCTCAATGTGACCATCTCCTCTCTCAACAGAGCAACCTCAGAGGAAAGCTGGCAAACCCTGCAGGTGAATGGCACCTTGATAGCATCCTCAAAGGAAACAGTGAGCCCCGAAGCCCCGAAAGAAACCCAGTCTGAGCAGGGGTCACACTGGATCCAATTTTCCACAGGGTTGGCATCATTCACACATTTTTTGCGGACTTGTTTCGGGTTGACCGTTTTGCAACCGGAATTCAGGATGGCGTCAATGGCGATGACTGACCAGGCCCAGGGTTCAGTTCAACATTACCTGAGCATAGAAGAAGGAGTTGAATAGCGAATGATAATTTCAAGGGAGATGTGCCAAAGGTCCTGAAGGACAATTGAATTTTGCCACAAAAAAGTGTGTCAATTTTGCAGACATTTTTTCCAAATGGTGGTAACCAGGCTCGTTTTGGATGAACCAGCTATTGCTTGCTGCAAAGATCTAATTTTAAACCACAAAAAAAAAGATTTTGGGTCATTTGATGCCGCAGAAAATAACAAAAAAATGGGACGAACTAAAATGCGGACGCGGACCAATGGGAGATATGGCGGTTCGCAAAACAAGCGAATTACGCGGAATCGCAGGTTAGGTTAGGTCAGGTTGGGTTGAGTTAGGTTTGAATGGGTTAGGTTAGGTTAGGTGGGATTAGATTACATCAGGGCAGCTTGGTTTGGAGGTTTTGCGGTCTGTTTTCGCACTGCAGCCACAGACCGCAAATTCCGCGATTTCCGCTTTTTAGAAGGACCCCAAAAAATGAACACAAGCAATGTAGCTCGCCAATTTTCATCATGGGTGACTTCAACCTCAATGTCCTCCCTTGTCCTGCAGACTGTGTTTATCCAGAAGGATTGCAACGCCTATGTGACAGGTTTTCTCTGAGTCAGGCTGTGAACATTGTAACTCGACCCACTGACATGCTTGAGCCGAATGTTGGAACAGCTATTGATCTTATTTTTCACTGTCCACAATCAACAGCAATGTCAATTAAATCCTTTATAGGCATGAGTGACCACTTTATGATAAGTGCCTTTTTCCAGGTTGATTGTTGTGCACCTCCCCCTCTCCCTTCCCACCAAAGTGACCTTGGCCGCACATATCTTTTTGACAAATATGACAGGGATGCTGTCGATAGATTACTTGACTTTGCTCTGCTTGACTTCTGTAATCTTGACCCCATAGTTGACCAGCTCTGGACTGAATTCAAGACAGTTTGCACTTTGACCATTGATCACTTTATACCTAGGCGGGATCCAATTAAAATTAGAAATCTCTCCTTCCCACCTTGGTTTAATGCTAGTCTTCGCCAAAAATACTTCAAAATGTTAAACCTTTTTTCTTCCTGCTCCTCAAACCAGAATCTGTTCCCTCTTTATGCTGCTGCTTTAAAGGATTACCAAAACAATCTGAATTTCATTGAGGCACGCTTTGTTCAGAAACTTGCAATCAATGATGTCATCACATCAAAGCAGTTTTGGAAGTTCCACAATAGCAAAACTTCCAGTCAATGTGCCTTTGGTGCCAATGCTGGGTCGAGTAGCTGTTTTGCTTTGGCTCTGAAGAGCTATCTCAACCCAAAGATTCCTGCTGCATCCACTGTCACCCACAACCGAGTTCAAGCTTTTCTCCGTGATGCTGATTTGATTTCCCTGGAAGCGGTGGTTAAAGCGATCAAAACATCAAAGAACTCCACTTTCAATGTCATTGATTCCATACCTATGGCATTCCTTAAAAACCACTGCGACAAACTAAAAACTTTCCTTTTTGTGCTCTTCTCAGTATCCTTGGCCCAAAATGTAATCCCAAATGATTGGAAAATGAGTATCGTGATACCACTAGCTAAAGGTGGCCAGCCTCTTTCCACTACGTCCTTCCGACCAATAAGTCTTATCAGCTCTTCAGCTAAACTTATGGAAAAGATGGTAGCTGGCTATTTATATCGGTTGCTCGAGGGTCAAAAATTCTTCTCTCAGCATCAGCACGGTTTCCGCAGCAAGTTCTCTTGCGAATCCCAATTGACCAGTTTTGTGCATGACATCGCCACTGCTCTCGGAAAGTCCAGTCAGTCTGATGCAATTTTCATTGACCTGGTTAAGGCATTTGACAAAGTCTCAATACCTATTCTTCTCTCTAAGCTATCTATGCTGAGAATTCCTGAAAATCTTTTCCTGTGGCTCTCAAATTTTATCTCTGACAGGCAGTTCCAGGTTCTCGTTTGCAACGATCTGTCAGAGGCCCACCCACTCACTAGTGGCATTCCTCAAGGCTCAGTGTGTGGCCCTCTCCTCTTTCTCATTTATATTAATGATATTGCAGATAATATCATCTCCAACATCAGGTTGTTTGCAGATGATATAGTCCTCTACAGAGTTATCAGGTCTCCAGATGATTCCAAAGCCCTTCAGGATGACCTAGATTCCATAGTCAAATGGTGTGATGAGAATCAAATGAGTATAAATGTCGCAAAGACATCTGTTATGTCATTTGCTTCATCTACACATCCCTCCATCTCAGATTATTTCATTGGTCCCTCTGTGTTGTCTCGCCCAGAGAATATCAAATACCTTGGCATTCATTTCAATCCTGCCCTGAACTGGGGACCTCATATAAGTCAGATGGTAAAACGGGCATCAAATCAACTGAAATTTCTTATCCGACACTATTCCCACGCCTCCAGAAAGGTAAAGGAAATACTCTACTTCTCATTGGTTCGCTCCATCTTAGAATATTCAACAACGACCTGGGATCCTCATCTTCAGTGCCACATTGATGCACTTGAAGCTGTCCAGCGCAGGGCAGTGAGGTTTGTTTCTGGGGACTTCTCCTTTCACTCCAGTGTGACATTGCTCAGGGAAGAGCTGGGCTGGGAATCCCTTGCTAAGAGGAGAAAGCTCAGGGGTGTTTCAATTTTTCGAAAATGTGTCCGTGGTGAGGGAGGATGGGCAGGATGCTGTTGCACCCTGGTCAAAAACACAGGGTCGACGAGGGCCAGTGACCTCGTTTCATTTATCCCACCTTCCCTTTCCAAAAATGTCTCTAGGTTTTCCTTCCTAAACAACTACGTGTTTCTCTGGAACAAACTTGGCATTTCTCATGACATGCTAAACCTATCAGAGGCCAGTTTTTTATCTGTCATAAAGCCTAAACTTAGTTTTTCGCCCGAGTAGGGAGGTAATAGGTAGTAGTTAGGCCTAGGTAGGTTTTTTTGGTTTCTTTGATCATGCCCCCATTTCGCTTCCTTGGAGATAAATGCTAATTGTGCCTTTTCCTTTTTTTCCATGTTTTTCCATGTTTTCATGCACTAAAAATTGAGGTACCTACCTACCGAAATTGATATATTTGTGACCAAATTGATTTCTTGTTGTTGTGTTGTCTATTCATCCGAGCCTGTTGTCGAACTGTCACCATCTGGACAATGCCATGCTGGAATCTTCACGTCGCCTGAGCTGGTTCGTGTTCTCTTATTTTTATTTTTCTGGCCACATTTCTTGACAATACCCACCATGGGTTTCTAAAACTGTACCGCAATCTCTCTGCACCGATGGTTTGCACTTGAAACCATGTTTTCTCTTTTATTGACGATCGCGACGGCGTCTTATCTAAACACAAAAAGATACATGCTGCCTCGGTGAAAGAACACGACGACTTGATTGTTGTTGTGGTAATTGCCGAGGCAAAAAAATGATGCATGTCTGACCGGGGATTACCACGTCCAATGGCTTTTACTGCCTGTGGCCCCCAACATAGTTAAAAAAAAAAAAAAAAAAATGCAAAGATTCTTGCAACTGCCGCCATTTTGAATTTTCCGGAAAAAACTTTAAAAAAACTTTAAACTTGTGTAAGGTTTTCGGGGTGTTCCCCAGGGCTTCTTTTCGCCCACATCAACCCATTCATACTTTGCGCCTTACTCTGGCGCCATTCATACCAATCATTCACCATACCCACACTGGTGTTCGGTACCCCTGTATGTGTCTGTGGCTTTATTATGTTTCTGTAACTTGCCGCCACTCTTGGACGGACTAAGTGTTCTTTAACGTGCACATGGTGAATTGCACACGGGACCACCTTCTTAAAGTCCCTTCCGAAGGACTAGAAGACTTGCCACTAAGTCTCCCTTTCTGTCACTGCAGCCAGAATGGAGCATGACCCAACCCACAAATTCCGACTGTGGCGGGAATCGAACCCACAACCTTCGGATTTGGAGTCAGACCAGCGAACCAACTGAGCCACTGGGACAGACAGCGCAGGCACGCGTCGGCGGAAAGAAGCCCAATTTTTAATTTTCATTCCATGCTCATTTTTCTCCCCAAATGTTTGAGTGGCTGATGAAAATGTTTGAGTTGGTCATGAAGCTAGAAGCTGACAAAATATGCAGGTGTTCTAAGGCTTGTTTACACGTGAGCAATTTCACCCATCAATTAGTGCTGTGGAAGCAAAAAAGTAACTCGCGGCCAAAATACTACACCGCAAAGCCAAAAAACCAGTGATAAGTACTTTTAAAAAAACCACCCTGTATAAATATCTGACAAAAAGATTGCGCCAAGACAAAAAGCAAGTTGCTGCCTGGGTTATTTCTTCTTCAGAATATGGCCAAATTAATTTGTGTATTTTCCAAAAAATTTCTATGAATTTATTGGATTCTCTGTAGGATTTTTTTTTTTTTTTTTTTTTTGCTTTGGACCAACCTTTGTCACAAGCTGACAGAAATGTCCACACGAAAATGGTATGACTCTTCTGTATATTTTTTTTTTTCGTGATGTCAGATGTGATGTGATGCAGGTAAATGTGAAGTGAGTGAATGGCGGTGTACCAACGAATTTGTGATTGGGTGAGCGATTATTTGCGAAAAGGTTTGGAATGGCATCGTGGCATAACGTCGGTCGGCTGGCTGTCCAAAATGCGACACGAGTCACAACACAAGAATGGAAGGAAAGCGAAGGCCGAAAAAAAACATCAAAACAGAGAAAAATAACCGAAACAAAAATCCCCATGTTGCACATTCCTGCAAAATCCATTTGCGTTGTTGTGTGTGGACAAAAACTGAAATTTGCCCAAATCGCCTTGGACAAATAAAAGGGAGCTAAGTGAAAACAGAGAAATGAAAAATATTGTTGAACAACAATGGGTTTTAAATGGAAAATTGCAGGGGTAGAAATAAAGTTTCTCACACTTTGCTCCCTTTAATTTGTCCACGGCGAAATTATCATTTCCGCAGGGTTTCCCCAAACGGTTTAAAATCTCTCCAAGGGAACAAAAAGGGGAAATTTTTCCCCATTCGGCCACCACACTGACCAGTGACCACACTGAACTGAAGGATGCACTGGAGAGCAGAGGGTGAGCACACCAGAAAGTGGGATGGTGGGAATTCTCATTCCCCAAAATTGCATTTGCATGGATCAAGGCTCCATAAACTTTGTCACAGGTTGAGGCGTGTGATGGGCGTGTGTTCCCCAATCAGAAGGTTTGACATTTCGTTTTGATACCTGCTTTGTGGCTGGGGAACTTGCATTTCCTTTATTCCATCAGAAGTGTTGCTTGTGGATTGATCATTTGATGTTATTGACCTCATCCCTTTGATGCTCCTGAAGAATCATGGTGCCATTTTTATGAAATACTTGATGGCTCTTTTTTCTGTGTCATTGGCTACAAATAATATCCCTTCTGACTGGAAGTTGAGCATTGTTAAGCCTCTTCCAAAAGGTGGCTTAACCCTCTCAGTTCAGAGTTTTAGGCCAATTAGCTTAATAAGTTCCTCTGCGAAGTTGATGGAAAAAATTGTTGCTGGATACCTTTACCGTCTGCTCGAGAGTCGAAAATTCTTTTTCCATGGTCAGCATGGGTTTAGGTCTGAACACACCTGTGAAACCCAGCTCACCGGTTTTATCCATGAAATTTCTGTTGCTTTAGGAAAGTCCACACAAGTCGATGCGATTTTATAGATCTTGTAAAAGCTTTTGATAGGGTGTCCATTCCCATTCTTTGCAAGAAACTTGCGTCTTTGAACATTCCTGAAAATCTTTTTTGTGGATTTCCAATTTCATCACTGACAGGCATTTTCAGGTGCTTGTCAATGACAGTTTATCAGATTCATTTCCCGTTACCAGTGGCATTCCACAGGGCTCGGTGTGTGGGCCTCTGCTTTTTCTTATATACATAAATGATTTGACGTGCTCAGTCACATCAAGGATCAGACTCTTTGCAGACGACATCGTGACCACTCCATTTTGGCAGCGACTTGTTGTTTCGGGCCAGGGTGGGTGCTCTGGAAACTGCGAGACGGTTGCGTTGGGTGGATGGAAAGGAGGAATGCAGGCTCTGTGGGGCAGATTCAGAGGACTTGTGCCACATATTCCTGTGGTGCAAGTCAATGATTGAAGAGAGACGTTTTTTAGGGTGGATGGATGTGGACAGGGGTGTTCACAAACAGCAGGAATGGGCACTTGTTCGTGAGCGACTGGGAATAGGGAGGGAGAAGGAATCAGACCAGTGGGTGGAACATGCGAAGCAATATCTTGTGAAGTGGAAGGGAAAGGTTTCTGCTGTCTAGGAGTGAGGGTGGTTGGAGATTTAGTTTTTCTTTATCTATTTTTTCGGATCCGATCTGGTGCATTGCCACGGGGTTGACATACATGAGGTTTGGGAAATGGTCGGGGACCCACGCCCAGACCTAAGCCGGGAACCTGCCCGGAGACGGCGGCCCATGCTGGCGGCCCCCCACTGCGTGGTCAGTGCAAACCCTTTTTCACGCAGCTGGGAAGAGGGAGTGTGCGTAGGTACTGCTGGCGAACGCCGCAGGTGCTTCCGTGACTCCCTGCGCTAGTTAACCGAGCTTATGCCGGACAGCGCTCTCGCCGCGTGACTGACACAAGGCGAACCATTCCCCCGTTGTTGTGCACTGGAAAGGGGAAGTTCTCATCTTTATTTCATTTAATTCACTTTCTTGCATCTCATTTCTTTCTTGTATTTCTTTATGTCATCTTTATTTCTTTTTTTATTCTTTTTAAAAGCTGCCTCTTTTGAAGTTGCTTTGCTTCCTTCCTTCATCCTTTTTTTTCTCTTTCTTTTTTTGTCCCGTTTTAGAATGTCAAGGTGAGCAGTTGGATGAACTGTGGTAACGGATGTCTGATGAACTCACGAGATGACACGGAATGAAGGACGAATGAGGTGTTGGTGATGAAGATAACCTAGCCCAAAGGATGATTGATCTGACGATGAGCCAATGATGAAGGATTTAGCCAAAATTCAAAGCTAAGTTTTTCTGTTTCTCTTTCATTCATTTTTGTCTTTAGGTAGGTAGGTAGGCCTAACTTTAACTTATCTTGGATTCCAGGGCAAGAGGAGCTTTGAGCATGTTTGTGAAGGAGCAGTCTCGCTGTGGTATTTTTTAATGTCGGTAGGTATGTACTTAATTTGTGTTGCGCTGGGGTTCTATGAGTGAGTGAAATTGTTTTTTTTTTCTCAATGGTGTTTTGTCTTTTTATTCGAGAGTAAATTTTGGGTTGTGGGTTTTTGCCGAAAAGAAGGCATCATACCTTACGTCTTGTCTTGTCTTGTCGTCAGTAAACTGAGCGTTCGCCTTTTGGGCCAAGGTGCCATCTGTCAAAACGTTACATCTACCTAGGCCTAAAATGTCAGTTTCAATTGCATTTCCTTTTCCTCATCCCAATTTCTCCTCCAGTTGTGTTCACAAATAGCAGGGTTGCCACTGGCTTGGCCTCATTGCTGAGTTCCTCGGTTCAGTGCGATTTCACCTTGAAACAGAGGGGTACTGAGGGGGGACAAGGTGGTGTGACCTGGCTGGTGGTAATTCCGTTCTTTTTTCTTTCTTTCTTTTTTTTTCTCCACTTTTATTGAACATTTTTTGATCTGTACTGTGAAATCTCCATTTTCCCCAAGGCAGCTATCATAGGGTTAGGCAGGTGTGCTTTTCTTCCACCCCATTGCGTTGGTTCATGATTTTTAGCAGCCTACCTTGTGAATTCTATTCTTTTCTTTCCTTTTCCAATGTTCATGGCATGTGAATTTTGCCTAGGGAAAATGAACCATACATACTCCAACTTCATTTCCTATTACACCTCATCGATTGCCTACTGGCTGTTGCCGTCATCTGTGGTCAATTTTGAGACTGAATTTCCTGCTGCTCAACCACTCCATTCGGGTTCGTTTTCATCAATTCTTGCTTGGTTTGGTGGCTACCTATTCTTTTATTCTCACTCCCATTGTTGTTTTTGTCTGCGACGAGGTCATTTTGTTGTCCAAACGTTTTTGGTTTTCCTGTGACGGGGTCGTTTTGCTGGCCAAACATTCGACTTGCGCTTTGCCTTTTCTCCTTCACTGCCATGGCTTTTAAAAATTAAAAAAAAAAAAATCGTTGTGTATCGCATTGTGTCCACCAATGATGACTCTGCACTTCTGCAGCGGGATCTTGACTTTATTGCTGACTGGTGCATTGAAAACTGCATGGGTATAAACCCCTCAAAGACTTCTGCTATGTCATTTTCCACTTCTGTATCACCAATCATTAATGATTATACGGTTGGGCTCACTGCTCTTTCCAGGCCTCAGGCTCTTAAATGTTTGGGTCTACTGTTTAACAGTCAACTAAATTGGGCACCACACATCCATAATTTGGTGAAGAGAGCTTCAAATCAGCTGAAATTTCTCATTAGGAATTATGGTTATGCATCTAAACGTGTGAAAACCATCTTGTATTTCTCAACTGTTAGGTCCATTTTGGAATATTCCACAACTATATGGAATATTATAAATTATATTATAATTTATAATATATATAAATTATAAGCAGTTGACTTATAATTTATATATATTATAAGTCAACTGCATTTGTCAATTGGGTTTTCAATAATTAAAAACCCAATTGACAAATGCCAACGATGTGTCCTCCTCTACCATGCCCTCACCCTCCTTGCGGTCAACACCCCTAATAGGATCAGTTATATCTTCGAAAGATAAAATAATTTACCTCTCAAGGCAAAGCTCCAAAATTTATTGATGCGTAATTGGTGGCAGCCTTATATCCCTCACCAGAAAAAGAATGAGATCACCAATTCCCAGAGGTTTTTCACTGCAAACAAATCTGATACAGGGTGTTCCAAGATGCTGCTACCATTTGAATTCATCCCGTTGAAGATGGTTGTATTCTGACAAATTCCCCATTTGGCAATTATTGGTTTGCAATGACGTCTACCATGACAGGTGAAAAACACAACGGTATTGAACCCTGGATATCAGTTCACAAACCAGATTTTGCGCAATGCATCATTCAAAGCATAGGTGAAAACAACAGAACAACTAACATGTCACCGGGCAGTGGGCAGGAACTCTGAGACACCCCATTGTAGGAAGTTGCAGGGGAGCCAATATTCAAAGCAGGTAGAAACTGCCTACAAAAATGGAATAACAGCACTCAACTTATTGTGTGTTGACAAATGATATGCTTGGATACGCTGCATGCAGAAGAATATGTTCATCCATCCAAGATAGGTGCGGCACTCTGCATAGGTTCGTCAGCGAGAACATGACCTTCCTTTCACTTAGCAACCGCAATAATTCATATCAATTAGGGCTGTGCGAATCTTGATTCGATTCGAAGATTCGATTAGAAAATCTCGAATCTTGCCCGATTCGATTCGAAAAGATTCGATTCAAAAAATGTGGTGATATTCGAATCAAGATTCGAGATTCGAACAAAAGGATTCGATTCGAAAAGATTCGATTCGAGATTCTTGAAGGATTCGAGAAAAAATTCGAATCGAATCTCGAATCTCAAATAAAAAATTTGAAAAACTTTTTTGCAAAAAAAGCTCAAAAATCGTCAAGATTGATCCAAAATTTCGAATGGTGAAGTCAAACAACCAAGTGGATGCCGCCTGGAAGCCATCTTGAAATAACTGAATTACACTAGATGGCAGCCATCTCTCTTTCACGCACGCGTGCGTCATATGTTTTCCCATTACCTGCACTGCCGATCCGCCGTCTAGTGTACGCACGTTATCCGGGATTTTGACAGAAAACTTGAAAAGACATGGCGGCCATGGCGCTCCCATTTCTGGTGTTCAGCAAGTTCATTTTGGCTTTTTTTTGTTGTTTTTGTCTTGTTTGCTGTGTTGGAAAACTTGAAAAGACATGGTGCTCCCATTTCTGGTGTTCAGAAAGTTCATTTTGGCTTTTTTTGTTGTGTTTATTTTGGCTTTTTTTGTTGCGTTTGTTCCGTTTGCTCATTTGCTGTGTTGCTGTGGTAAAAATACCTGGAATAAATGTTTGTATTCCAGTTTTTGACAGCAAAAGCTCTCATTATCTTCAATAATTTCAGGCCAATTCTCTTACATGACGATTTTGTACCAGATATTGGCTAGAGTTTTTGCCCTGCCATTTTACCAGGTTATCAGCAGGAAGGAAAATCAGATTGTAATTAGGTGGGTGGGTACCCCAGCCCCCAGCCAAAACAGATTGGCCTAATATCACTGACGAAGTAACCTGCCTATTGACACTTCATGTGACCTGCACTGGGTAGGCCTACCTGCCCAGTGTTTTTCATTCCTTTCTCTGCATTTATTTTGCTGCAGAGCATTACCTGCATACCAGGCCAGGCATAAGTACATGCTTAGAGGCAGCTACCTACATGCATTAATGGCACTTTTAGTCAGGGTAGGTGACAAGTCGTGGTAACTAGTCTTAGGTTTCTGTTTATTTTCTGCTTCGGCAAGGTACCTACGTGCCTAGCCTAAAGCCTTGCTTTATCGAATGAGGTGCCTAGGTAGGTACCACCTACTACCTAGGTACCTACCTGGCTACCTATAGCTGGTGTCTCACCTCATTTCGGAACCAATGATATGATAGGTAGCCTATACTAGCTACTTTGTAGGTACCTACCTAGTGCATCTCATGTTTTATTCTGGGGGACATAGACCTACCCACATGCATTAATAGCACTTATAGTCGGGGTAACAAGTGGTAGGTAGGTACCTGCCTTGCCTTACTTTGTTGAGACAAGTAGGTAGGTACCACCTAACCTACCTACCTCTTATTGGAACCCAATACCCATGATCTGTCTTCCTAAATTTGCAAAATCACGTTTGTGGTGTACCTACCTAATCTTCATTCAATTCACCAACTTGATTCACATTTACGCATGCTTTGTGCTTGGAAATAACTGTGCCGGAGATAAAATTAGGAGGATTCGAAATGAGATTCGATTCGATTCGAGAAAGCGATTCGATTCGATGCCGATTCGAACTTAACGATTCGACTCGAGAAGATTCGATTCGAAAGTGGAGAAGGGATTCGGATTCGATTCGAGATTCGAAGAAGCAGGATTCGATTCGAGAGATTCGATTCGAAAGCCGATTCGCACAGCCCTATGCAATGAGGCAAAGGCAGGAGCCGCCAATGCTGTCCAAAGGAAGTCATAAAATGCGTAAAAATCCCAAAAGAGAAGAGGTACCCGAATTCAAGACAAAACGCAAATAAAATTTGCTCCTTTATGATGGAGAGATCGCAGTACTTTTATCCGCCTTGACAAGAGGTGCAACACCCCCGGAAAGAAGATACCTTACTGGGTGTTGCCTATCTATAGAGTAGGTCTAATGCATATTGCTCTTTATGTTGTATTGTCATGAAGGCTGTAAGATAGGATGTGACACATTGTCCAGCAGAATAGTGCGAATTGCTGACTGCGAAACAATGAACGCAAATTTACAAATGCGAGCAATTCGAGGGCTAATAGCAATTACTTTACCGGGGAACAAAAGTTTTGCCATGAAATTATTTTCCCGCTGCAGTCTCTCCAGCCAATGGTGAAGAGAAATCTGCGTGTCTTTTGCGAATAGCGACTTTTTAGCAATGAAAATTTTCCTCGTTGTGTTCACTGACACCTGTTGCTAACGTGTTCCAATTTTGTGCACCCACACCGTCTTTTTGAAGTTTTTATGCTGCAGGGAATCCGCAGTAATAATACAACAAAGAGCGTTGTGTTAGGCATTCTGCTGGGCTGGATTGGCACAGACTGCACTTCTCCAATCTATTTCGTAAGGCGCTTCTGCCTTTTTCTTATCTCCCAATAAATGCTCTTACCATATTCCCTTCCTTTCCCTTCTCCCGCGCAACCGTTTCCTGACCTTCACAACACAAACCTATGCTACTCGTCCCTCTTTCCTTTTTCAAAAAGATTGGCTAGGTACCTGCTCAATGATATTCCTCATTTTTTATGGGCCTCTGGGATGTGCCGGGAATGATGAACATCAAAGGATGACCCCATTGTGGGCTTGTCCTTTTCCCACAGGTTCATAAAAATGTCCAAGTACCTACAACTCTCTTGCTGTTGCATCAATCTACTCACAATTTACCCTTCAAAATGAACATGGACAGTCCTTTGACGAAAATTGTGCCATTTGTCTGCCTGCGTCTTACAAAGAAAAAATCCTGCTTTTTCCCAGAGTTCCAGTCAACGGAAAGAAAAATAAATGGGCAAAATCCCAGAATTCCAGTCAACTGGTTAAACAATGCAAAAAACAGATGGAGAAAAAAACGTTTAAAACAAAAAAAACATGTTTTAAACGTTTAAAACGTTTTTTATGTATTTTTTAAAAAAATCATGTTTTTTTCCAACCCTGTATGGGGCTCAAGGGATTTCCATTTTTCGAAAATGCATCAGCAGGAGGCTGAGCAGGATGCTGATCTGTTTCACCCGAGTCAAAAATTCAGGGTCATCGAGGTCCAGTGACCTCGTTTCATTTTGTCCTGCCTTCCCGTTCAAAGGTTCTCTTTCATAAACAATTCGTGTGTTTCTGTTTGTTGTCCGAATATCTCTTCGTCGACGACGATTATTTATGACGCTGACACCATCTGGCGTAATCACAGCTTTAAGCTGGGCATCAATTTCGTGCGTATCTCTGGAACAAGCTATTGGAATTTCCCATGAGATGACCCAGCAAGCAGATTTATGCATTTTTTATGATTTTCTTACACTTTTATTTTCGTAAAAATTGCGTAAAATTTTCGAAAAGTTTACGTAAATGAACCGAAAATAAATCATGAAAATGTCCCAACTTTTTGTAAGATTTATGTAAAATTTACGTAAATCTGTCGGTTATTTTACACTTTCTGAAGCTTTTCTTGCAGTTTTTAATGCTTTTTCTGCTGTGTGTTTCACTTTTCTTTTGGATTTCTTCACATTTTCCCCATGGAAATGTCACTTTCTTGCACGATTTTGACATTTTTGCAGTTCCAAATACAATTTCGACAAAAATGGCAACCATCCTTTTTTGTTTTCAAAAATGATTATTTTATTTGCAGTGTTTTTCAATATCTGCATTGACTCGAGGTTCCCTGTCGGGAGGGTCTTTCGGACGAAAGGACAACTCCGACAGGCAAACTCTTCATATTCCGGACTGAGGTGTCCGGTTGAAACTTTGTTTGTTCGGAAAGTCACATGTCAAGGTAATCAGATTCGAAATCCATTTTCTTTTTACGGAGAGTTACTTCACTGATATTCCGATCTGGCAAGGGCACCAAAAATTCGGAAAGTGCGGGTGGACAACTTGAAGGCGTCAATATAGTGTCCATAATTGAAGTTGACACTACTTCTGCAAAATTCAGCTTAATTGATAAAATTGGAATTGCTCAACAGGTGCTGCCGCCATCTGGCAGATAAAAGATAACCTGGACATATAAAATAATTTACGGTTTTCTTACACTTTTGTAAATAAGATATTTGCGTAAATTTTACGTAAATTTTCCGTGAATTTATTTCGGAGGAATTTGAGATCGAATTGAAAGGAAAGCGTAAAAAAACCATAAGAAATCTTACATTTTACACATTTGCGGTATTTTTATGATTTTCTTATGCTTTTCTTACACTCTCTGCTTGGTGGGTAGAGACCCCTTTTTATCTACCGTGAGGCCTAAGCTTAGTTCATTTCCTTTAGCACAGCAGGTATAGGCTGTGCGAGTTAGTTAGTAGGATGTTCCCCCATTTTTGTTGTTGTTTTTTATTTTTTTTTAGAACTTGTTGAAGCGGAAGGATCGGAAGAGGATTTCATTTCCCGCCCATACCGTCCAGTCTGTTTATTTGAATCAATCCAAACAGTTCGTGGCAATAACCAACGAGGTTAAAAATTCAGGCTGTTGTTGCATTGGTGGAAAACTGTCAACCCCGAATCTGTTTAAACAGCAAATTAAAATTTTATTCATAAATAATCCTGACCAGTTTGGCGAACAATTTTGGGTCAACTTGTGAGACATATAGTTGCCAGTTGTGAAACCTCTCACCTGATACATTAAGGGAGTCATTTTGACTCCACTGGTACTTTATTTACAAACCTCAAGGGAGCTGCATCATTTGAGCGATTAATTCTCAAACAAGATAAACATTAACTCTTGCTCCCTGATGTAATATTTTCTTGAAGAACATGGAAAAATCAGACAGGCAGGTTAATTCGTAAGAAAAAAATCAGACAGGCAGGTTAATTCGTGAAATGAATTGTTGATTTTATGTACCCAATCACTTGCATTTGTTTTGTTTCTTTCCTGCTGTGCGATGCTTTCGGCATCTGCGATTTTGTCTAGGGTTTACCAAATTGATTTATGGTTGACTTATTTTATTGGTGATGGTGATTTTTCAACTGAAATGTGCATGCACATTTTTGCAATTCCAATTTGACTTGTGATCATGGACTTACCTGAACTCAAAAAACCCTACGATTTAAAAGTCGCAAATGACGAATGCATTGCTGGTAAGTGTGAATGTCAATTTTTCTCTTCTAAAACTTTTTTTTTCTTTGTTCTTCTTTTGTACCTTCACTGGTTTGTGTGGTTTCGATAAAAACAATTATTAAAAATAAAATAGAAAAAAAATGGCCCTGCACTCCTTGCGACGTGTGCCAGAATGATGATTATTATATTAATTGTTCCCGGGTACCAGGACAACTGGAGAAGACAAGCTTAAAGTGGCATTCAGATCTCTAATTAGGCGGGAAAAGCGAGGAACACATCTGCAACAGAATGGTGTTGCACATCGAATTCCCCGATATTAATATGCCTTGCACCTGCCAGAAAAGTAACCCAAACAATTCCGGAAGAGTTGGTAGGCCTAAGTTGGCGCCCGGAATCGTAATATCACCCCACCACCCACAATCTCGTAAAACGCGGGCAGCAATTCCCGGGAAGGATGGATGAAGACGCCGGAGGTTGAAGCTGCCAATTGTAATAACTATTTCGTACGTGGTCATCACGATTGCCAGGGTTTAATGCCACTGATGGGGGCGAAATTGGAGCCAGACACTGTGATCCAGGTCCACCCCCTCCAGGATTGTAAGCCGGACCCACCTCACCAGATCCAGAAGCCATACCGTGCGGCTCACAACCACAACAGAAATGCAAAGTGTGACACACAATCGCCCGGCCCTGGTCCTATATCGGTCTGCACTGCAACTTGTGGGGATTTTCAACAGAAGGAAAATTTGCGTCAGGGGGCCGGTGTTTTGTTTCTTCGCCACTTCACACACAGGGAAATAGTCGGTTGCATGAAGAACCCGATCTTGTTGCTGCTGCAGCTGCAACGCAGTGGTACCCCGTCCGAGCAAACGGCTGAGTGAGTGCCACCCTCAACGTTTTTCCCAAACGATTTTTTTCCATTTTGGGGGGTCGGGACTTCGGCGTGGTTGGGCGAATCCGGAAAAGTGCCTAAATCGGAATGCATTTCTTGAACAGATCTCCGGATGATCCCAGATTTGGAACGAAAGCCCCATATGTGTCATGTCTTGGGAGTCGTGTGGAGCGGGCCGTGGGCGACTGGGCCCGAAGGGCCCACCATTATGGATGAAATATCGCCTGTGTTGTGTTGCAGTCCGTGCATCTGTGCATGCTGCCAAATTCTCATCATCCGGACGCAAATGCTGTGCGGGAATCTTTACGTCGCCTGACAATGACCTGGTTGGTTGATCTTTTGTGAATATTCTTTTATTTAATTTTTACCGGCCAAAAATGCACTGCATATCTTTTTGCACCAATGGTTTGCATTTGAAACCATGTTTCTTTTTTATCTCCTGTCATGCCGGCGGCTTACTACCTACATCAACATGCTGCCTTGGCTCAACCATACGCCAACGAAATGTTGTTTCGTGGTTTGTGGTGCGGCCATTGGCAAAAATGATGCATGAACAGGGTTGAAAAACGTTTATGAAGCTTTGATCCAAGCAAATGCAATTTTGGTGAATGGCAATTCCCACTTTCTGGCGTCGTCTGCTCAGTTCATGCAATGAGTCTGTCACAGTGGCTCAGTTGGTTCGCTGGTCTGACTCCAAATCCGAAGGTTGTGGGTTCGATTCCCGCCACAGTCGGAATTTGTGGGTTGGGTCATGCGCCATTCTGGCTGCAGTGACAGAAAGGGAGACTTAGTGGCGAGTCTTCTAGTCCTTCGGAAGGGACTTTAAGAAGGTGGTCCCGTGTGCAATTCACCATGTGCACGTCTGTTTTCTGTTTCTGTTTTGATTTATTTCTCCACACAAGTACATAAAATTTTTTTTTTTTTTTAACTGGGGACAGAGTCCCACCGCCGATGAGTTCGAAGGACAAAGAGTCCGGAGTCACAAAGTAAAATCCAACGCCAATGGACCGACGCAAATGAGCAACAGATAAGTGCACCAGGCACCACGTCAAGACGTTATTAAAAGTGGACATGCTCAAAAAGGACAGTTCGTCGGTTTCCATATAAGGTGGTGGAACAATTAGTCAGACGATGCAGACAGATTGCCACAGGCAATTTATTTGATTGAATGATTATTTTTCATACAACGATAAAAAAGAAAATAAGATTAAAAAGCACAGGTCATACCTTGCATGATTGCTTGGTCAGATGTCATCCAGAGTCCAGAGTGGAAGAGTCAAGCAGTTCAAATTGATGCCAGTTCGTATGGTTGGAGATAAAAAGTGTGGCCAGTTTTGTTGTTTCATTCCAGAAGAAATATGGCCATACAGTTCAGTAAGTAGGTACCCTATGCAGAAATTAGCATGCCAAAAAGCAGAAATTAGCATGCCAAAAATGAAAATGAATGCAGGCCAATGGGATATCAATTACAAATTGGTACACCAATCCAGTATTTGCTCTCTTGTTTGAAAATAGTCATCAATCCTATCAAGAGATCAATGCAACACTTACCAGGAATGCCGATAAATCATCCTCACGAAAATGGCCATTCAAATTCATATGGTTGGTACCGATCACCAGTCAACTCAAATAAAGTATTCAAAATCGCATCAAATCACCATAAATGCCAAGAATAAATCCTAGCAACATGCCACATTAATCCCTTGACAGAGAAAAGAAAGAAAACAGAGAAATATGGATTAGCGCTGAAAAAGGCAACAATATCACAAGAAAGTATGAAAGAAAATGCCTACACCAAACTTTGGGCTATAGGTTGAAACAACCT
>JASGXE010006861.1:0-19317 GCA_030068105.1 Sinentomon sp. SZTP_YWyxl | reverse complement strand
TTATAGTTTTGTTTTCTTCGAAACACTATAACGAAATAATAAACACTGGTCCCAAATATTTCAAATTTGATCACATTTTGTATGTTTATTTCGTCCATATGGATTCCGGTTCACATGGATTGGGAGAATTCGAAAGGTGTGCTAAAATTTCGGTTATTACTCTTCATGTCAAAAGTCTGGCAAAATTTAAAGGCTGAATTTTTTCGAAAACCCCTTCCCAAATGGGTTTTTACCCGCAAAATGTTCCGGTTTGCCATGGCAGCCGTCCATCTTTGGGGAAAAAATGAGAATGAGCCGGATTTTGGCAAAACACTACTCTTTAATTTTTGTTTGGTTCAGCCAAAAAGGAACGATGTCCGCCAATTTCATTCGATTCGGATGATTTTTATTCTTGTACAAAATGCCCCCGGATCGCAAATGGGGTCCAAAAACAAAAATAATCTCAAACGAATGAAATTTGTGGACATGGTTTCTAATGCTAAACCGAACAAAAACGAGAGAGGTGTTTTGCCAAAACCCCGCTCCTTCTGGCTTCTTTTCCCAAAAGCGTATACGGTTACCCTGACAACCGGAACTTTTTATCGGCACCGCAGGAGGAGGTTTTCGATAAAATTCTGTGCTCCATTTTTGTCAGAGACTCAGCCTCTATGAGCCCTTGGTGGCGTAGAAAAATCGGCCCGCCCAAACCCAATCATAAGAAACAATTCGTGTTACGTAGTGTCGCAAAATATTATGTACATAATAATAAACCAGCCAATAACGATGATAAACTCGTCTTCTAACATCATAATCATTGCCATTATGAGCTGACAACCATACGGCCGGTGGCTCGGCTTAAACCTTGTTGCACAACTTGGGCTCGCAAGGAGAACAATGCCCCATAATCGAAGCCCAACTCCATGACAGAATGGACCTGACAAATTGCAACTTGTGACTGATGCCATTACTTTTGTTTTCTTCACGCCATGTTTTGCAATTTTAGGTCGGAATAACCTATGCATAGGTATTGCGCAAAATAGGCACATATCGTGATGAGAATGTTAAAAACTGACGCGGTCGAAGTATTTCTTTCGCATCATCATAAGTTAGATTATTAAAAGACCTAGGGAGAGAAGGACTGTCACAGAGAGACATTGCTGCTGTGTTTAACGAACGTCCAGGACGTCCGCCGGTTTCGCACAGCACAGTCAGCCGGCTGCTGGAGAAATTCAAGGACACAGCAGGAAATGTGGCATACAGCCCCCGCAGTGGGAGGCCCAGCACATCAGCCGAGGTTGAGGAAGCTGTCATGGCCAAAGTTATCGCAAGTCCGAAGAAATCTTTAAGGCGCACAAGCCTGGAACTGGATGTTTCGCGCTCATCTGTTCATCGGATTGTGACCAAGAGGTAATTTCATCCTTACAAAGCTTCAACATTTGCACCACATGACGAGAACTTCAGTCAATTGGATCGGGCGGACAGGGACAGTGGAATGGCTCCCCGCTCACCCGATTTGAACCCAATGGACCCGAGTGTGTGGGGGATGTATCGTGTCAACATCCGCGACGGCCAACACCAACCTATGGGAGCGAATCAGGGCAGAGTGCGGAGCCATCACACCAGCGACAATAAAGGACATTCTCAGGAACGCCGAAGAACGTTTCCAACTGTGTTTCGACCTCCATGGACAACACATTGAATATGTATTGTAAACTTAGGTTCATTACCGTACCTGTACTACGAATGCTGCAGAACTAAATCTAGCAGCAATAGTACGTATTTCCTATGATGCCGGACTTTTGGGACACCCTGTACCAGTTTAATTTTAGTACCAGTTTTGTAACAATGGTTGTCACGAAAATGGCGGACATTGCCATCCTGCCCAAAGCCTCTGACAAGTTCGGAGTCAGTGTCCCATAAAAGTTTCCGTTAAATTTGTTTGGAGAAGAAACCGAGTTTTTAAACGATACTGAATTCTTTCCCTTTCATTCATAGTTCCGGAAATACGCTTTCCTGTAAAAGCCAGGACATATCAAATTCAACTACTAACCATATCTTCTGCCTGTCCTCCAATAGATATCCTCAATATTCTGCGGATCTGTAAAAAATTTAAAGTTATGACATTCGAGAATAATCGAGAATAATCTCCGAAAAAGAGCAAGATATGAGTTGAAAGGACAAAAGGAATATTGCAATAAAGTATCCTCACTAAAAGCATTGGGTTATTCCACATCTTCCTGAACTCATAAAAAAGCTGTGGTCACGGCAGACTATTTTTGCGGCTACAACAGCTTTGTGCGCATCTCCTGATGCTAAACTCGGGTAATAAAGCGTCCACCTGTGTGTTCTAGGACTCACTGTTGAGGCCAAAAGTTTCTGGACAAACGTCAATTCCGCCGAGTGTGTATTTGTAGTGTGTTACGGAAAATCAATATTCGCATCATGAAGGTCAATTTTTGAGCGCACTCTTGACAGAGGTGCTGGTCAATGTGACAACAATACGGAGCGTTTCAAAATATCAGGGTGGGGTTCTTTACTTTTCTCTTGAGACGGTAGTGAGAGGCGATCGCTCGCATTTTGTGGTCCTATCACAACTTTAGCGAAAACATCGTGACTGCACGAATATTGCCATCGAATCTGTACAAGTACAGAATACGTCACAAAATCCCGGGAGGACACCACTGAACTACTTTAATTCAGGTTTGGAATTTTGAGGAATTTTGAGAATTTTTTTTTTGTTTTTTTTTTGAAAAAAATTTTGAAAAACAAAATTTTGAGAAATTTTGAGGAAACGCCAGTGTGATATCGGAAAGCTCAATGCTCAGATGTGAGGGGTTGAGATCGAGGTTTTGTAGGACAGTTCTCAGAGCTCCGAAGTTTATTAAAACCGCGGTAGCACAATGTATTCGAAGGCTCAGAGCTCGTGTGATTGTCCTCGTATTCTGTTCCGGGAGTGCTGGATTTTTGGGTACTAAATTTCATAACTTTGGATTTACTGGTGTTTATTTTCATTTCCCATCTCTTGCCCCAGTTTTAAATGCTTCCCTAAAATGTGAATATTGTAATGAACGGTAGGGGACCAGCAGTGGGACCAGGTAAGTCATCCAAGCCACTTTCGGCCTTGCGGGGCCTGATGGTTCCATAGAGTATCACCGCCCATTCCAGCGTTTGTTGTTGGGTTTAAAAAAAAGAAATGAAATCCAATGCATCTGACCATCTCAAATTTCTCGATGATCCCAAAATTTACAATGGTCTTCAATACCATGTAATGTAAACAGCACAGCGAGATATGTCTCAGAAGTTGCCTAATGATGGAAAGGAAAATTTGTCATTGGTATGATAATTGGTATGATCATAGGCATTGGTACGATCAGAAAGATACTTGTCCCATTTCCGACAAGTCAAAAAAGAGCCTTGTGGGCAGGCCCGCCTAGAGAATTTGCGGGGCCCGAGTAATAAAGTTCAGGCGCCGGGCCCTCTTCTGAAAAAAGGCAAATATTATGCGCTGCGGCAAAGAGAAGATATTGCAAAACACCATGGTTTCGACAAAGAAAGTCGTTGCTATTAAAGACAGCAGTGAACTGTGAAAATGCCAATATTTTTGAAGGGCAAACAAAGGTGATGATTTTGCCACTTTCCACATCCATGTCAACTGACTTCAGGGACAGTTTTTCGAACAAAATATGGCGAACACCGCATGCAGCGTGAGACCAGTCCTGCCAGTTGTTGCCCTGCCCGCTCTTGTGATGAAAAAATAAGCAAAAGTTGGCATGGGTGATCGTGATGCCATCGCAGTGAAATAATTGCTCTGCAACTTACCCCCAAATTTCCGAGAAAAATGGGTTCGATTAAAAAAAAAACAAGCGCAGAACAAAAGCAAAAAAACGAACAAGCGCGCGGTGCCCCCAAACTGCGGGGCCCGGGGAAAAAATACCCCGCTTCCCCCACCCTCCCGTCAGGGCTGCTTGTGGGCAATGTGTCCACCGATGGCATCATTTTGAGTTATAAAATTTGTTATTACAGTAAGCCAATTTGCCTTCATAATGGCCTAGACAATTATTGTTAAAAAGGCAAGAGTTCCCGCCGGTTCCCTCAATCTGTGGCGGATAGTATTTTCTGCCCCCGCAGAACTCGTATAGGAAATACTGTGCTGAGGGACAGAATGTACTGTCACCATCTGTCACAGTAAAATAAAAATGGAGTTGGAATTAAAAACGTTTTTTATGGCGAGGGACAGAAAAGTCCGACAGGAAGGAAAAATACTTGAACCGATATATAAACAGGGTATTCCACATGCGTTTTTCTTAAACCCGTGTAGCAGAGAAACGTGGCAGGAACGTTCCGCCGGAACATGGCAAACACTTGTCTGTGCAACGTGGCTGCCATTTGGATATGATCGGTGTGGCACCTCGGTGCTGGCCACTATGGCAGGAATGCGGCTTTCTCCAGTGACAGCGATGTGTTTTTCCACCGTGGTGGGGACATGGCATGCTCCCGTGGCGGGAATGCTATTTTCCACCGTGGAATGAGACAAACCACCGTGGCAATCACGTTCCTGTCACGGTGGTATGCCACGTTCCCGCCACGGCGGAGAAACACATCGCTGCCATGGGGAAACGCAATGTTCCTGCTACAGTGGCCAGCACCGTGGTGCCACACGGACCATATCCAAATGGCAGCCACCTGGCCCAGAGAAGTGTTTGCCATGATCCGGCGGAACGTTCGTGCCACGTTCCTCTGCTACCCGCGAAGTCAGTTTTGGTTAAATTACCGATTGGTGCTCCGACGAAAGCATGAATAGATCCGGTCAGGTTATGTTTGATTTGGCAAGGTTAAGTTACGTTAGGTTTGGTTTGGTAGCATGTTGGATAGGCATTGTTCAAGTTCGGATGATAATCCGTTTTCCTTTTCGAGGTCTTTTGTACTCCGTATTTCTTTTCAGTTTTACTTGTTGATTGCACAACTGAACCAGGCCTGACCCGACCAAACATAACCTAATCTAACCCTACGTCTTATAACCTAACTCAATCTAACAGGATATTGTTAGGACAAGAAATGACGGACGTCAACCAGAAAACTCAAAGAAATTAAAATGCAGATGGGATCACGCGATTATGCATTGGCATTTCGAGTTGTGATTCTTGATCACGAAATGATGATTAACAAACATTGTTTCAAGTTTCAAAATGGGCGAAACAGCCAGTCAGATCGTATGATCACTGATTCAATGCCAAAGATTACATTAGCAGTCGAGCTTCAGAAACATTGTTTCGAAGCCACCACGCGAAGAGCACGGGGCTGAGAAGCAATGAGTTGATTCTAAAATTAGCAAATGCCTTGAATCATTAAAAATTGCAATTGCCTTGAATCATTAAAAATCAGAGATAAAAGTTCAAAGAACAACCTTTCGGTTTAATTTATTACCGACGCCACTTGTCAAGTTGGGTAACAAAGAAAAGGCGATTTTTCGCCAACAATTGCTGGTAATTTTCCTCCTGCTGGGTATAAAAGCGGGATCACCGAATAGGTACGTGTGTTAGTGCTTGTTCAGTCTCAAAGTTACTTTTTTGCAAATTCACAACGTCAAGAACCGCTTCCAGATTCCTTTCAGAAAATTATCGCGGTAAGAATGTTTCTATTTTTGGCGTTTGTTTTGTTCATCATTATGATTGTAAGCTGTTTTGGTGCTCGCGAATATTGTTCCAATGGTGTGGAAAGCATGTGGAAAGCATGCGGAAAGCATGTACGTTGAAGAATAAAATCGTCAAGTTAGTTCAGCATTCAGAAATTCAGTGTTTCTTACTATGGTAGTTGCAAGGGTGATTTTGTTGGGCAAACACTCCAAGGCCAAACGAGAAATGAACACGCGAGTCATTGGGTCAACTAGAAAATCTTGTCATTCGGTGGGTTAAGTTTCAGCTTTTCTCCAAACAGTTAGCTTGATCAGAACTTAAAAAATAGTTCAATTAGTTGTCGAGTCCAGAGGAACCAAAAGTTGGAGAATGGTTGAATTTTAACTCCATCGAGCCAATTTTGCAGGACCCTAACAATATACGCGAACTTTCCTCGGAACGCCAGTCGGTAATTTTACCCAAACATTAACTCCTGGAATCCAACAGGCCCAAGGAATACCCAGTACTATTTCCATTTTAATTTACCTTAACAGATCGGAACAGGAAAAAACTTTCCCCCACAGGAATAAATTTATCTAAAAATTAACTTACCCGGAGATCCTTCTTAATTTTTCATTGGTTAATTAATAGCATGACGTAATCTATGATGTCTAAGCCGTACACATTTACCGGTAAATGTGGTGAAATCGAGAAGCATGTATCAGAAATGCGGTTCTTTCCCACACTTGGAATAAACGGAAAACAAATCGTTCTATGATTCTTTGTAATAATTCAAAGCTTGAATGCTCACCAGATCTTGCAGCCCGTTGTACTATTGCGCTCGCCTTATTGATTTCTCCAAATGTAAAATTCCCTATTGAAATAAGAACGATCATATGACTATAAAAACGAAGGATCACTAACCAATACGGTTACTGCTGGCACATTAAAATTCCATCGCTTTATGAAAATGAATATTCCTTTCATTTCTCATATTCAACACGATTTTACAGAACGGGTACGATATACCATGAACGGATTGCGATTTTCACTTCTCGGGTACCTCAGCGAAGTACACAGAAACAGTTCAATTATTTTTTATATAATTTAAAATAATATAAAAAAAATATTTACAAAAATTAAAATACAAAGTACACAGTCCACTCATTTCAATTACCCTCGCTCCCTCTCTCCCACTCTCTCCCTCCCTCCCTCCCTCCCTCCCTCCCTCCCTCCCCTCCCTCCCTCCCTCCCTCCCTCCCTCCTCTCTCTTCTCTCTCTCTCTCCTCTCTCTCTCTCCTCTTTCCCTCTCTCTCCCTCTCTCTCTTCTCTCTCTCTCTCTCTTTCCCTCCTCTCTCTCTCCTCTCTCTCTCTCCTCCTCTCTCTCTCTCTCTCTCTCCCGCTCACCAACTCCCACACGGTGGTTAAGGTGTCGAATATGCCATGCTACAGAATTTCAAATAAGGCTACGTTTTTTGGTCATGTCTTGCGAAGAAAACCTTCAGACGTGCAAGTGTAACATACCATTACGACGCCTGAGGTCATAAAGCCTATTCTCGGCATCTAGATCGAAATAAGTAAATGCAACAAAAATTAATGAATAGAGTTGGTGACAGAGTCTTGGTTTTGATGTGACTGGCATCAAAATAGATCTGAGCCAGTTAAACTTTTTATCTGAGTTACTGCGGATCTCCGCGTATGAAACGCTTTTGTCGTTTACTGGGAGATTTGCTTCTACGGGTGATTCTCAAAAGTGGGGAAATAAAAATTGGACATGTTCCTTGTGCCTACAGGAATCAAATTTTACAGTGGCAAATTGTTGCTTCTGGTCCTATTAAAACAGCCCTCTTTGGTCGCCTGTGGGGATTAAATTTATTAATTCTCGTCCAGCAATCATCATCGGACAGTGTGTTACTCAAGGTAAGTTAAATAGAAATGAATCCTTGATAGAAAAAATAACTTCAGTCACCGAATTCAGAGCTTTGACTCCCGCCAAAATCCCTAAAGTAGCACTCTATTTTGATCAATCAATCAAGCCGTCTCAAAGTTAGCTTGATTGTTTTGAAACAAATTTCAGGGAAACCAAAAGATAACACTCTTTGTATTCAATTTCTCTTTTTCATTTTGTAATAACACAGGGCACTTATGCTGTGGTTCACCATGCGAAGAGGCTTAACTGATGTACTAACTACTTTTCTCTCCGATTGAGAATCGAAAAATATAGCGACTAACTTATCAATGTCAATGAGCAATCATTTGCGCGCTACATCCACTTTCCTTTAAAAAGCTCTTCACTGTTTAGATAGATGTAAGACATTAGATATATATAATGTAAGACATTGGATAAAAACGTAACAGGTCAAATATCAGCTCATTGCTCCCATAAGTTGCAGATAAATGAAGAGTGGTTTCGATTTTTATTTATTTTTGTTGTCATTGACAGGTCAGAAAACGCTTTGCGAAACAACTTGCCGGTTGAAATCTTCTTTGTCAATTTATCTGCAAAAAGAGCCAACTGCCCGATGTTCCAGCGGTCCACTATAATGAGAATCATAAATGCGTAAAAATGCTTGAGATGTATTTGCTGGTTAGAATCACTCGACTCTATGCTGGACAATTTCCAGAATGCATTTGCAGTGCATTTGGATATGTCTATACTATTCTATATAACTTCTGTTAGATTCGAGACTTCGCAGAGAACAAACTCTTTTTCAATATACCTATAGCATGACTAATTTAATTAAGCAAAAGTGCACATGAGAGGTTCGGAAGTTGCATTCAGCACAATGTTGCAGCTTTCCCATGAGATGTATTAGGAACAGCTGCTCTTCCTCTTCTGATCAGTATGGTTGACTCAGCGCACAGCACATTTGCCTGGTGACAGGACAGATGAGATGGATAGATGGGATAGGTCATTGAGGCAGGGTTGGTCAAGGCTATAGAGAATATCAGCAAGAGTAACGAGGCAAACACAGTACATGTGCCGTCGTGATGAAAAGAAAATTGCCCCGCTATGAGGGCCTGTTGATTACCCATCAGTTGCGTTCAATTTCAAACTTTCAATTTTATATAAATTGCAAAATCATCGCAATTATTACAATGCAGCTGACAAATGCGTAAATGCGTTGTCAAAAAGACGAAGTATTCAAACCAATAGCTAAAATCGTAAGTTTCAAATTAGCTAAGTTGAAAAATAGAAATCAATTCTCTTAAAATGCAAGTCAGACATTTACGAAACTGACACCAAACGAGGACAAGAGTGAGTACGAAAAACATGATAAAAACATGATAAAAATCTTGATTTTGATAAAAATTTTGATTTTTTTTGAGAAAACATTTTGAAAATTTTGAGAAAACATTTTGATAAAAGTTTTGAGAAAAAGATCGAAAAACATGATAAAAATTTTGCATAGACTACCACAAAGCATGGTTTTTGTGCAAATGGTTAATATCGAGACATGAATAAAAGCAATTTCGAATTTCCTCGACTGTGTAGGCTCTGCGAAATATGCCGAAATCTTTACAAGCATTTGGTGTTGAATCTCAGGAAGGGTGAGTTCTTTGGGAGTGCATTCCATTCCCTTTTCGTGAAAAAAGAATGTAAATATGCGTTGTCTGAACGAGTATTTGCAGAAACAGAGAATTGCTAGAGGTGATTGGATCGAGAGTTTGCGTCCCCGTAATATTGATACAAAATTAGAACGTTTCTATACAAATAATTTTTCGCCACCAGATATAAAGGGCAGACATAAAACTGTTGTGTTCGTGTTTCTTGGGCATGATTTGACTGCACTTTTCGAATGAAAACTCTACACTCGGCTATCAAAAACAAACACTGTTTTTGTGCAAATTTTTAGCAAAATTTTTGTGCAAATTTTTGCAAATTTTTGCAACTTTTTGCAAATTTTTGCAATTTTAGCAAATTTTTGCAAATTTTTGCAAATTTTTGCAAATTTTTGCAAATTTTTGCAATTTGCAAATTTTTGTACAAAACAAAATTTTTGCGCAAATTTTCGTTTCGTGCAAAACAAAACAAATTTTGCAACGTGCAAACACTAAAGCGAAACATAAACGAAATTTCTTATACTTATCAAGAAAGAGAATTCTTTGCATTTTAGAAATACGCTTTAAAATATCTTGGATGTATTGGAATTGTCCAGACGGGTTCGATCTCGGAGATGAACAAATGTGTTTGATGATCAAGTGTGTAGTGTAATTGTGTATAGATGATCAACTTTTTTGTCTTTAATTCTGTTCTTGTTTTTTACTTTGTAGATATCGTGGAGAGCCTAAATATGTAAATTTTTCGTTTTTTTTGTCTTTCTTTCCCTGGTTAACGTTGTCAAAGTTACGTTGTTTGTAAATGAATTTTGAACGAATAAGTTAAATCGTTTTATTACGTTACAATTACGTTGCTCCTTACAAATATCAAAATAGTGTCTCGCACTTCCAAGAGATGGCAGTGTTCTCGACAGTGATGTCGGTTTTGAGGAAATCGGGTGTAAATTTTGTCCATCATGCATTCGGCTTTTCGTTTTGGTGAAACGATATAGGAAATTGTACAGGACGCAGATTTGGAGAATGCAGATTTGTGCACATCGTAACGCGTATGCAGCACCGCAGGAAGTAAACATTTTGGAAATCAATATAAATTGTTTTTGCGTTTTGTGCAAACTCAATTATAAGACCAAAACCAGTAAAATTGTGATCCGGATGACCCCTTTGAGGGATTGGGATTCGGAAAATCCTGCGTGTTCAAGCCGGGTTCTGGCAACACACCAAAAATGAGCCCAGGCAAGAGGCAGGCCGCCATTTTTCGAAAAACAATTCCAGCTAAGCCAGTTTCTAACATAATCTTAGGTTAATAAAATTCGTAATTATTACCAACTCCAGTTCGTAATCCTTATGGAGCGAAATGTGGTGGCAATAACGAGTATTCAACGAGAAACTTTTGCATAATAATGAGGAGAAATAATAACCGAATTGATGAGAGGTTAAATTTTGGTTAATTGTCTTGTATGGTTCTTTCTTTCAATAAAAATGAAAAAAGAAAGTTATAAACGATTTTTAATGAAAAAAAAACCAAACGGCCGCACATGGACTCTTCCCCTGATCGCCGCCCTTGTCAGCTTTTGACTCTCCTGTCATCTTTTTCTTGTTTTCTTTAAAACCCCAATCCGGGGACTCAAGATCTTGGTGCGCCGCGAGGTTGCTAGAGATCAGAAGCTAAACAGCACCACCCCCATTTTTCTGGTCGAAGGAGAGGTGCGGGTAATATGAAACATAAAATCAGTCGAGGTACGGTTGGTCGGAATAGGTTAGGTGAGGTTCGCTCACCTTAGTCAGGTCATCCAGTTGCAGAGGGACGACATCATTTGCTCATGAACATCATTCAACACTACTTGATTCATCGATGTCGCATTGGTAATTGATTGCTAACGTCTTTAACCAATTGGATTGAAAGTTACTGCGCCGCCTTACGACTCCCCTAACACCCAAAACTAAATTATCACTCAATGTATTGTAAAAGGTTAAAAGGTTTTGATTTCGGGCATGCTTTGCAGGGTTTAGTCCAGTCTACCTCGGTCTCTTAGGTGATTGGATCTACTTTAAAAATATCTTGCATGGTTACGCATCAAAAAGAACTTAATTTCTGAAATTAAACAAAATTGGCATTCTTATCACTCTATAAGAGTATGGGTCTGTGCAACGCTAATTTTCAGGTGTCGGTGTCAGTAGCCTGAATTCTTCTGAGAGAATTTACCAACCTCTGGCGATAGAAGGGACGATATTTCCAATCATCTCTTTTATATCTGCTGAAGTCTTGTCGTTTGCTAAAGGTTTAAGAAGTCGTTACTAAGGTTTAAAATCGAAGAAGTTCCTTTTTATGCTCTTTCCTATCAATACAGCGAGATGCTAACACGCTCATGATTTCACTTCGCTATGCTTTTGGAAAAGAATTATTGACTAGGTTGTATAGCTGGATGTAATGCCCACGCCTGTCTGAACGCTTTTTTTATTGTGTCTTTTTGGAAACTTATCGAAGTAACGCTATTTTAAGAAATATCTGGTTCAACGTGTGGCAAGTAACTGCCCTTTGGAATCCGAAATTCAAACACCTACAAATTCGTAGTTGCGTCATTATTTGAAGGCCATGCTCATTTTCAGCCACCAGGACAACACATCAAAAAACATCATCTTCTTTAAGACAGTATCGAATTTCGCAGCGTTAGTTCAAATTATCTGAAGATAGATGATTTTTTCGACGACTTTAAACTTGACAATGTTGTTATAAAATTGGAATTTCACAGTGCTGAAGCTGCGTTCGTTTTCACATATTTAGCTAACAGCGAGTAAATGATTTCCTTGGTTGCTCATCAGGATGACTCGTGAACTTTTTTTAATCTAATTTCACTTCAGTACCGCTTTGCCCACATTCGCTAGAAGGCTAGTTACATGATAATCGGTGCGCAGGTTCATCACCAATCTTTAATATGCGTTTAAATGCACTCACATAAGTCGTTCAGTTGTCCGTTTTGCAATGCTGCTAGATCGTTTTTGAATTTCGAGATTTCAGGATTGTAGTCAGGATCTGGAGAAGAGCAGAATCGTCAGGTCATCTGAATTAACGCAACTAATGGCTCTTATTTCAGAAACTATTTGGATCAGAATAACATTACTCAAGACGGATTGTAGACAATTTGCTTGTACCGAATATGCGTTGCCCCAAGATACTCCAAAATAGCTGCCTTCAGGTTTTGGTAAAAGTTGGCTTTACCCGATGTATATTGAGGTTTCTTGGCTTATACTCCGAATATTCGATTCCACATAAATTACAAATTTTTACGAAATACTTACAATACCTAACGGAATGCATCAAGCTAGACGTGGAAATACCACGGTATTTTTGAACTCATCACACTTCGTTGTTATAATTCATTCAAAGTTTCTGCATGTGTCTGTTTCACGGAATAAAGAGGCGATACAACCACATCAAGGAGGTTAAAACAGCGTTACAAAAATAAAACTTGATGAGGTGTAGATCTTTTACCAAGGCATCACTCCAACGAGAAGCATGGCAGATGGAGTCGGTTTACATGGCAAGCGGTGAGCACTTGGACTCTGCTGACCTCGCTACCTGCAATGCATGTTATTTAAATCTGCGGCTTTCCGTAAGAGCGCCGGCACCTGAATCGGAGAGCGGCCGAACTGAGGCCCCTCACTCCAGAGAGCGAATGACCACACTTCCGGCGGAAGTTACCTCCCAGATGCTTTTAGCGGCGTGCCTCTCGTGGAGTGATGCCTTGCTCTTACCGTGTCACCAAGCCATCGTCCGCTCAACTGAACCACCGATTGCTACTCAACCGGGGCGTATTGCTGCATTGCTTGGAATGATGAGACGACATTTGATTGAAAAATGAATGCCAAGCGATGTTCTACTGCATATTGTCTTCATTGCTGATGGTTGGCTTGCACTGCAGGATATGGATAGATTCCTTGGGCAGCCTTATCCTCCAGTGTCTCTCAGTCTCTAAGATGCTCGCGTCTTCCCAGTTCGCTCGTGACTTGTGATGAGGATGAGACGGGTAAAGTTCTGCATGCACCGGTTAAATTCTGTTTCCAGGATTGTGTGTTAATTTGTTCACAGCCAGTCCAGTGTATCGCTGGCTGCAGGAGCATGGAATTTGATAAATCCTATCGGAATCTGGATGCCGGTACCGTGCCTTGTGGAGACTTAATAGACAATTTTCTCTCAGGAAGACAAGACAGTATGAATATTCGCCTCTCTCATTATTTTAGTCAGTTTGTTGCTTAGACTGGGAATAAAATGAAGATAGGCCACCCTGGTCGGACGAGGTCGCTTGACACATTTTAGGTTTGGCAAGGACTGCTTGTAATCCCTGCGCGCGTAACCGTCGTTCTGCGTGGCCTTGAAAATCTATTTACATTCGTGTGGGAGGGTTACAGGAACACACGGATGTGGGTGTGACGCAGGAGCGTTTATACAGGTCATCGTCTGTCCGGGTGGCTACAGGATGTTATGTGCAAATTGAGATCTGTGCTTGTGACTTTACGATAAAGAGAGAGAGAGTTGATGAGTTTCCATCAATAAGGAGATGGAATAAATTGATTTCATGATTTTCCTCCAATTCCACACTAAATGACTTTGAAGGGTGGTAGCTGTTCAGCTGACACAGAAGGTTTTAAAGGGCAGCACTGCAGTGGGACCAAGCCAGGAGAGAGCCATTGACGTCCTGCATGGGCTTTCGCGGCGAGCCCATCGGGGTGCGAGCTATCATCCTGTAAAACGCATTCCATTTTTTGAACGAAATACGAAATGAAATACTTTGCATTTCTTTCTATTTCTTGATTTTTTTTGCATTTCGCTTTCATCGTATAATCTCATCCACTTCAAAATCTAAGCAACTTTTTTTTTCGAAGTGTTGAGGTCAAGGCATCGAGGGCTTATGGAGTCTGGGTATTTGTGTGTAGAAGGATTCTGCATCGATGCTGCACAATTGGTCAGAATGATCCACCATGTGAGTGGAGGACAACAGATGTGCCGAAGGTTGTTTTGAGAGAAAGGCTGCCCGAAAGTCGCAAAATAACTTTCAGCGCATCTCCGCCCACTGGAGCGTGCAGTGCGACTTTCAGTCAAGATTTAAAACATGTTGCTCTCCACTTATGCGATGGATCACTCCGACCCATTGTGCAGCATCGATGCAGATTCCTTGTGCACAAAAATACCCAGATTCCAGGCGCTCGATGCCTTAGCCTCACCACTTCGACTAAAAAGTTGCTCAGATTCTGAAGTGGATGAAATTATCCGGTAAACCAAATCCGTGCAGGGTACATCGTTTATCGTGGTTCAGTACCCGGATGGGCCACGTCGCTGTCACCACTGGTTGTGGATGTCTACCGTACGGCATTCATTTCCACGTCACCAACGATGTCCTTCACAAGCCAAAGTGTCTCATGCAGCACGTCGATGTCTCTCCACTGGCTTGGGTCCACTGCATGTGCTGCCTTTCAATACTTTCTGAATCAGTTGAAACGCTACCATCCGTTCATGTCACTGTCACTTAGTGTGGAACTGCAGCAGAATCATGAAAGCTGAACTGGAGGAACTGGAAATCTGAAACTGGAGTTGAATCATGAAGTCAATGTTCTTCTCCATATTGATGGAAGCTCATTGCCTCCAACACGGTCACTTCAACCGAAGGTCACTAATACGAAGGTCACAAGTGCAGATCCTTACTTGCACAAATTCCTATCACCCCAAAGACAGTCGACGTGGAGAACGCTGCTGCGTCAGACCCACCTTCAACACCACAGACACTGTGCAGTTGAACATCTATTGGCATTCATTTTTCAATCAAAGGTTGTCGTCGTTGGTGCCAAGCAACGCAGAAATTGGATGGACCCCCTTTGATGCAGAAATTGGATGCGCCCCCTTTGATGCAGAAATTGGATGCGCCCCCTTTGAATAGCAGTCGACTGTTCAGTTGAGCTGACGATGGCATGGTGACACGCCGATGAACCTCCACCTCTGTGGGATCTATTTTGTGATGTTGTTTTTAACCTTCTTGACGCGGTCTGATTGACTCTTGATTCCAATCACTATGCTGACCATATGAACCGATGAACCTCCACCTCTGTGGGTTCTATTTTTGTGATGTTGTTTTTAACATTCTTGACGTGGTCTGATTGACTCTTGATCCAATCACAATGGTGACCACTGCCAACAAACACCAACGTCTCTTTCATTTTGTGTCGAATTGTAATTTGCGCTAAACTCAAATTATACAAGCAATCGTATTGCGCGAATTTTCGTGTGTAGTTTTCCAGCATATAAGTCTCTGACGGTGGAGTAAAAATGAAAGTTGTGTCTTTCTCGTTGTTTTCCCTCGCTTTATTGTACGCTTTGTCAAGAAAACATATAAAATTCATTTACGAAAGCTCATAGAATGTGAATTCAATCATCTGGACAGTATTCAAATAGAAACAACAGAGACGCTGTCATTTTATTTCAATAAATTTATCCAGCATGGAAGGGACAGCGTAATTTATGGTAGATTCCGATTGCAGCTAAGGCAATGAAAAGTTGATATTGGTTAATATTGACAAACAACGGTCCATCTAGACTATTTCATTTTCTGGCTCTCATTATCACACTTTGGGTTGAATTATTTTCAAGCGATCTCGCCTTTACGTACCGTTATCAGCCATGGTATCCAGGTAATCATCTAGAGTCTTATATGCTGAAAAAAGCGGTAATACAATTATTATCAAACCATAACCAGAGGTCATAAAATCTTCCGTATACCGTAACCATTGTCCAGAAGCTAACGGACAGAATAGTCATTTCATTGATGGCGGGTGGCGATATTTTGGCATTGACTTTATCGAGAGACGCTGTGAATCGCCGTCGTTTACGCTGAGACCGCTACTCGCCACCATACATTACTGAAAACTTCATGCGATGCTTTTCGACTCGAAGAGGTACCTTTGCTTGTGCAAAATGTATTTCTCGAAATTGCCGGGATGCAGCAGTTTAATGCCGTCAGCATAAGCCTGTCACAAAAAATTTGGTGGCTGAGGTTTGGATGAGCATCAAGAAATAGAATTATTACCCCGATGCTGTTGTGATGGTCCTGCATTGAGATTGCCAGCAAGGAGGATGGGGCATCTAGTCGTGGAGGGCCCATCTTGCTGAATCCGATGTTTCGGAATTCCTCGATTATTCTATAAGAAAATGACCCTTACCAAAGTCGACCACGTTCGGTCTCAGCGAAGTATCTATGGCATAGAATTACAGGCGAATCTTTTTTCTACTTCTTAAATACGTGTAAATTCTACAATACACACCCAAAATTCCATACATTATGTATTGTCAGATTTTTAAGTTTTAGCGATTTAATTCTTTAATTGAGGTACCCGTTTCTGGATTGTCGGATTGACGCTATGGAAAACGTTCAGCGCAGGGTAGCTCGCCACATTGTTGGAGATTACCGAAAGACCTGCAGTGTCTCCGACATGTTTGAAAATTTGACCTTGAGAAGCTTAATGCTTTGAGCGAATGCTGCAGACTTTCTTTTCGACAAAAAATGTTCCTTGGTGAATATACGTTTTATTCACATTCCAGTCATTTTGAACGAAAATTCAGTGGCAGAAGATCAATGAAAAAATATCTATGTCGTCTGCCCCCAGGTTAAGTACCTTTCGATACTCTTTTTCCCTACTGAACTAAAGGCGTGGAATTAGCTCCCTCTTGATTCTTCCTTGAATCGACATCCGCTTGTCACAGAAGCCCTCGGCAATTAAACCGTCTCTGAAATGAAGGAATTCTTTTCCACTTCTTGTTCTCCAACCGCATATTTGCGACCAACTATGTGGTATTATTTCTTTCTTCAGTGACGTATTATTTTATCCCGCTTGTTAACTTGCATTTAATGTATGTACTGAAGTTGAATCGAATCGAAGAATCGAATCAATCGAATCGAATCGAATTTTGTATATTTTAGGAGTCACCTCCTTTCAATCTTCAAAACATAGATGGTCAATTATGCAGCAAATAAACAATTACAAAACGAAAGAACACATGTGAGACCAGGATAATGTTATAAATATACATACACATATATGTATATATGTAAATCTCGCAACAAGGCTATCTACACAAACAAAGATAGAAGGCATTAGCGAACATGTGCTTGATGCTTCAGGCGTTATCCATCGAGAGAACCTCTCAGTGGAGTGGCAATAATTTCCTGGGATTGTTCACTTCAAGTGGCACGGAGCCGACCCGACAGGAGCGGTATACTCAAAGGCTGTTCAGAAACTCGCCCGGGCAGGGAGGTCCACTCCGGGATCGTTCTACCCAAAATGAGTACATTCCGATGTCTCTCCTTAAGGTCTGAGATCGAAGTTATTAATTTTGGGTTGTCGTGTCTGATTTAATCGCATTGTGGATAGGAATAATTTTTAATTCATAAATAAATATTTTTTTTTTATTAAATAAAATCAATTCATTCACAAAAGAAAGCAAAGAGAGAACACAGAGTTTAAATATCACAAAATATCTTATTATTAGAGCAATAACACGACAGTTCGCTGCTACTGCAAGCTGGACAACAGTTAAATATCTGATTTTTGACCAATCGACGCGACAGTTCGCTGCTACTGCAAGCTGGACAATAGTTAATGATTATTAGACCAATCAACGCGACAGTTCGCTGCTACTGCAAGCTGGGCAACAGCTAAATATCTGATTATTAGAGCAATCAGCGCGACAGTTCGCTGCTACTGCAAGCTGGACAACAGTTAAATATCTGATTTTTGACCAATCGACGCGACAGTTCGCTGCTACTGCAAGCTGGACAACAGTTAAATATCTGATTTTTGACCAATCGACGCGACAGTTCGCTGCTACTGCAAGCTGGACAATAGTTAATGATTATTAGACCAATCAACGCGACAGTTCGCTGCTACTGCAAGCTGGGCAACAGCTAAATATCTGATTATTAGAGCAATCAGCGCGACAGTTCGCTGCTACTGCAAGCTGGACAACAGTTAAACGTCTGATTATTCGAGCAATCAACGCGACAGTTCGCTGCTCCTGCAAGCTGGACAACAGTTAAATATCTGATTTTTGACCAATCGACGCGACAGTTCGCTGCTACTGCAAGCTGGACAATAGTTAATGATTATTAGACCAATCAACGCGACAGTTCGCTGCTACTGCAAGCTGGGCAACAGCTAAATATCTGATTATTAGAGCAATCAGCGCGACAGTTCGCTGCTACTGCAAGCTGGACAACAGTTAAACATCTAATTATTCGAGCAATAAACGCGAGCAATAAACGAGCAATAAACGAGAGCAATAAACGCCACAGTTCGCTGCCACTGCAAGCTGGACAACAGTTAAACATCTGATTATTAGAGCCATCAACGCGACAGTGCGCTGCTACTGCAAGCTGGACAACAGTTAAACATTTGATTATTAGAGCAATCAACGCGACAGTTCGCTGCTACTGCAAGCTGGACAACAGTTAAACATCTGATTGTTAGAGCAATCAACGCGATAGTTCGCTGCTACTGCAAGCTGGACAACAGTTAAATACAATTTATATGGACAGTTGAGGAACTACCAGCACTATGGATTCATATAAATGTCAAAATGATCAGGTAAGCGTTTTGTTTTGGAGAGCTGCATTTCCCTAAAAAATCGGCGAAAAGATATCCAACATTTTATCGCGTATAATCGCATTAATGTCCGTGGGTATTTGCAGTCGAATTCCAGCGAAGCGACCCCTGATGAATTGATACATGATCTAATAATATTGAACGTAGTAGATGATCTGGCAATGAAACCTGATGAAGGATCTCGCAATTTGGGATTGTTGGCGCAATATCGTGGGGACAGCTTCCTTCGCCAAAGTTGAGCCGATGAACAAGAGACCTTTTCCATACCCATGTTCACTGTGGCACAACGAATTGCTTTGCGTCTCGATTCCAGCACTATTTTCATGGCGCAGCTCATCGCATTAAAATCTGACAGATAAGCTTCTATTCGTATGTATTGTGTAACGCAAAATTTAATCACAGCAACAATGTCGGCTCAGTTGCATTCGGTGTCATTTTACTGGTTAAGTTACGTTTCCTGCAGTGTTTTTTCTTTCCAACGTTTTTCTTACCATGGAAGAAAAACGCTGCAAGGAAAAAA
>JASGXE010006860.1:0-33012 GCA_030068105.1 Sinentomon sp. SZTP_YWyxl | reverse complement strand
AAACTTGCTGGGCCAGTGGCCCAATAGGTCAATGTACAAGTACGAATCCCATAAGCCAACAAGACATGTGCAGTCTGAAGACGCACACAGTCGTTTGCTCACAGAAAACCTCAAAGAATTGGGAGCTGCTACTCTTGGGGTGAGTATTCCATTGCTTTTTTGTGCACTTGGGGTGCGGCATTGAGCTGCAGAATGCCAGAAACAGAAAAAAGGGACCCAGTCGATTATGCAATGCATTGCAAGAATCTAATAGAATAATGTTCAAAATTTTTATTTATTTTATTTTAAAAGTGAAGCCTCCAGATTGAAGCCTCAAAAAGAAGCCTCCCAGGAGACTTGACTCGCGAGGTGAATGACTTCTCTGTGTGTACAGTGTCGAGAAAATTACTTGCACCACTTTTTCTGAGAAAACCTCGGAAAACATCGATGTGGTTTTTTTTTCATGATTTCCAAAGACCTCTCCACCGTCGCCTCTGACGCATCTTTCCAACGCATCCACCGCATCTCTGAATTGTCCAGCCGCATCTCAAAATGGAATTTTTTTCAAGTGGATTTAGTTGGGTATTGGCAAAGTTTGATTGCGTTTGGTTTGGTGAAGTTTGATAAGGTCGAGGTCATGTTTCCTTGCGGTAAAGTCCTGTCTGCCATCGCCTCCACTGCATCTTTCCAACACATCCACCGCATCTCGGAATTGTCACAACCGCATCGCATCCACCGCATCTAGGAATTGTCACAGCCGCATCCACCGTATCTCAAAATAAAACTTTTCGATTTTTTCAAGTGGATTTGGTCGAGTACATACTGGCAAGATTTGAATGCGTAAAGTTTTGGTTTGGTGAAGTGGGATTTGGTCGAGGTTATGTTAGGTTCAGGTTGGGTTCAGTTATTTTTTGCACATTTTTATTCGACTTGGGTACCTGCCAACGAAAGCTCACCGAACGTCAACCCGCCGGAACCACCAAAACCTCTGCCCAACCAATGCACAACTTGAAAAAAAAAACATTTACTTGAGATGCGGTGGATGCGGTGTCGGCGATTCCGAGATCAGGTGGGAAGATGCGGTCGGACCTTGGAACCGTTGCCGATGGTTTTCCATCTCTGATTTGATGCCAAACCTCCACCTTTGAAAATCTCACATTTTGAATCCGAAATCGTGAAAATTTTCACATTTTTGTATGAAAGATCGAAAAATGGCACATGGTGAAAGTAATTTCCTCGCCACTTTTCGTCTGTTGCAAACAGCGGCCATGCACTGCAAACAGCGATGAGGAGGAGGCATGTCGCATGTGAGTTGTTTGAATGCCGAATCGGACGAACATCTGACTGGTGGCCTTCCTGGGCCTTCCTCATTGTTGTCCGAGAATGCAAACGCAAAAGCAAACGCGAGGGCGGTGGGGTATTGGCGCCTGACGTGGAGTTTGCGATCAGTGTGCTTTTCACAATCATCATCATCAATTCCATGAAGTCGCACCTGCCCACCACCAACCAGCCACTGTCTTCGGCTTGGCTTTGTGGTTGGTCGGTTTTGGTTGAAGCTGGAAAATATGCATGCGTGCCGATCGCCTTGCTCTCTTGAAAAAAAAAAACAAATGCAAGGATGCAAGCAGTGCCGCAAAGAGAAGTTTGTCCTGCGTTCAAGCAGAGGTTGGTCCTCTAGACGCACCTCCTCGGAAAAAATCCGCGCAACCAAAACCCACAGAGGATTTCCATTCCTCGCGACACATGACCATTTCTCCGCCAAGGGAAACGAAGATGCGATTCGGCTGGAGAAACGAAAGTGCTTTTTATGCATAAATCGGATGGGCTTTGGAGGCAAGGCAGCCTGCTTGAATGTTTCAAACTGAGACAAACAAAGACAAACAAACTGAAGAAGGTGGGGAGCGGGAGAAAGAATGAAAGTGAGAGAAGGTCAAGGTTGAACAAGCTTGAAAACTTTCGGGTCGGCAGCGCACAAATGAAGGAAATGGGAAATGCGGGAAGCGATGTGTCCGCACATTCCACAATAAATATGGATTTGACAGGTCGTGGCGTGGAGACATCCGAAAACTGCTGGGCACATCCGCAATTTCGCACAGAAAATTTTGGAGATCACGTACCTAAGTGCGCCATTCTGAAACATGTGCATTTGGGACACTGACTTCCACATGGATCCATGTGGAGGTCAGTGTCCCAAATGTACATGTTTTAAGAATGGTGTATTCAGGTGCGTGCTCCACAAAGTTTTCGAAGCATGTGGAAAGGAAACACTTCCAAAAAGGGAACCTCATGACCACCCCCTCTGCTGCTTCATGACAGGCCGCCTACCGAACGGCCCTCCCCCATCGGTCGAAAGGCCGCCTCTGCAGGGTGTTGGCCGCCTCCGCGACAGGGAGGCGGCGGAGGCGGACGCGTGACGAAAGCCGGCTCTGAGGCAAACAGAATCTCCTGTTTTGTTGTTGTTTTTTCTTATTTCTTTGTTTTAATCAATTTTTCTGTGCGTTTAAAATCGCCGCCGTATTGGACTTGCCCTTTGCAGGAACATGCAGATTGTGCAGTCAGTCAGGGCCCCAAACTTTTTGACGAGTCGATCATGAGATACATCCGTAAGTACCGGATCATCAACGGCGGGAAAAAGATGACAATCACCGCGAGCAACCAGACAACAACGTCGAGCATGGGACACTGTGTCAAGTGGACACTTTTGACAAGACTTTCAAATGCCGAGATTCGCTGCAAAACACACGAAAAGAGTGCATCGCGAAAGAAAAGCCCATGCATGCACAGAATGGAGCAAGGCGTTTGCCATCAAATTAGAAATGACAAAACACCGGTCAACCCGTGTGGAACAATGAGACTTTTTGATTTGCCCAACTTGCTCAGAAAAATGCAGCACCAAATTTATTAAAACATGCGCATTTCCTGAAAGCAACAAAAACAGGAAATTCAGCTTCCCTGCAAGATTTGCCCAGGGCGAACTTCGACTATGGCCCTCGGGCTAAATTGGAGCTGTGCAATCGACCCATGGGCCTGTTTCTATCAGGATGTGGGCATATTTCTCTCAAGTTTAGGAATATGTTTGGTAAGCACAAAGAAGCACTTCTTCTAAAATGCAGGTAGGCAGTTACCTAGGCCTTCTGCGGCCTGATTCCTGCCAGGGGGAAATGCGGAGAATAGCAAACGGAAATATTGCTTTCAAAACAGTTGCACAATTTAAAAAAAGGACAGGCACATAGAAAGGGTGTCACGTGGTCAGCATTAATTTGGCTTCATCGACTGTTCAAAAAGTGAGGGGTTAATGCTTCGTTGTGTCACAAATGTAACAATTGATTCATGTGTGGACACTAAAAAAATTACACATCCAAAAGTGCACAGTTTCATATGCATTACATAGGGGCCTACATCCATTACATACAGCGCAAAAGTGAATTGAAACCTTTCTTCTATGTAAGTGCTCAAAATGTCCCGAAAAGGGCGGCAGTAAGGGTTTCTCAAAAGAGGTTAAAGCACAAATTGCACACACGTGAGCCAGACAAGAGGGCAAATAAACGAAATTTGCGGAAGTATTTCTTTGCTATTATTGTCAGAGATTGTCAGGGAAGTAATATATGCCCGCGTCGTTTATTTATGCCCAGATAAATGACCGTGGAGACTGAACGCCCCCGTAGGGGGCGCAGCCCTCTAGTTTTAGAATATTTTTGTCGTGGATTTGGCACCCTTTAACAATTTGGCGCCCTGGGCAAATGCCGTTTTGACTGTACGGTCGGGCCGGCCCTGTGTCTAAACCTAAATTAGGCAAGGAGCAGGTGCAATAAACACAAGTAGGTGGAGGGGGGGGGGTAATTAACCTCTAGTGGGAAAGAACACATCCACCTTTCTCTACTTCATTTCAGCCAAATTTTCAGGTGACTCTGAATTAAAAACAAATTTCATTTTCAATTGGGTTAAGTGCACATCCATGAACTGTTTCCAAAAACAACACGACCTGATTATCATCAGAGCAGATAATTATGCTCACGAAAACTACATTAAACTATCAAATCACCCGACTTAATTCGTTTTATTCCCCCTTAAAACATGTCACGGGAAATCAGATGTGAGCAATTTAAAAACAAAAGCACCAACATCCACTTTGCTTGCTTTTTTTTCTTTAAAAATGGCAAAAGAACAAAAGCAATTAAAACTGATATCTGAGAGAAAAGCAGCAATAAACATTAGATGAGTTTCCCTATGTTGGCAAGATATAATGATTGTGTTTGGAATTCAATTGCGTTGAAATTCAATTGTGTTTGAAATTCAAATGCAAATCGATTCATTACTGCTGATACTTTCAGTGGTCCTGCTGAAGACTTGCTGAAATGATGGCAATTCGAACATTGCACTCATAGCTTTACAAAATGATGTATATTTGTCTGTGAGAGTAATAACCCAAACTTGCACTATTCACAGGATGAATATACGTGGGCTGTTCAAGAAAGACTGGGACTGGTGTTGTGACTGGGCTCCTACAAACTTCCCCAGCTGTCCCATTTTGTAGGAAGAATTATCTACCCGTCTGCTTCGTTTTGCCAAAATTGGTTTATTTCAGCTGACCTTCCACTATTTCAGGGCGTTTGATTTTGTTGGTTCATTTTTTCGCCTCCAGCTTCTGACAAGATTTTGCAGGACGAACAGCATCACTGCATCAGTGTTCAAGTTCTTTTGCCATTTGAACAAAATAGCAACGAAAAGCTTCGCGTTTTCTCCAGGAATAACACGGGGATGGAGCCCTGCCTCAATACCACTGTTTCACTGGACTTTAATGACAATGGGCTTTGTGAAACAGGGTGTCCCAGGTGTATCAAAAACAATGAGCAATGAAGTTAACATTGACACTGCTGCTGCATTGTGCACGAGGATCCACAGGTAACTATCACATTTTTGGCTCAAAATCTAAATGTCAGTATTGGGAGCACTCATGAAATTTTGAGCCATACAACGCACCCCAGCCCCTCCCAAATCACTGGATTCTGATCATGGCAACACACATCAGCATGCCACAATTTTATTGTGGTGCAACGGTTTTTTGCTGCAAAGGACAACGAATGTTTGCCCCACCATCCCGAGAGTACGGATGCGGCCACCTGTCCCAGTCTTTCTTGAACAGTCTTCTCTCCGTGCTTACAAAGAATCTTCGCACCTTTCATGTGGTCTGAAATGTTTTTTGTCGCAACATTTGCAACATTACCAACCAGCAAAAGAAATCTTTCGGGGGGACCAAAACTTGTATGATTATCTCAACCGTTTGTCAGAATGTGACCGAACGTGAAGAGAGACAAAGTGAGCAAGGCGAAATGTCTAGCTTAGACTTCATTTTTCCACATTTTGGTTTTTGCACGGTTTCAAAATGTTTCGCCTGCTGTACCTAGGAGTTTTTATGATAGAAAGATGAAATTTGGCACCCAGAATGAAAAAATTCTCTTTCATGTGACATGACATGGGTTGGAATTTTGATTTCCTTTGCCTTCTTGACGGTGTTTGACACAAATAACCGAAACGACCTGACTCTTATTTCGTATTCATTACTATGCAGAACACTTTCTTGGAGACAAATTTTGAAATTCTGACTTTTGACATTTGAATTTTCACGAAATTTTAATTCTGTTCCTGTTTACAATGTTAAAGTGAATAAAACTTGCATGCAATACTGTGGACTTTGCTTCAAAGTTCGGCTAGATTTCTTTTTTGAAATGGCTGCAATATTAGAAACAGATGACCTACACGACTGAAATTTTTATAAACACTGTTATAGTGAACACCCACATGCACATCAAAAATTATCCCAATCCCATTAGACATGTTGATTTTGCAACCCTGGGTGCCCCTAAAGTATCATAGGAATGACTTACTTCAGGTACGATTGGATTGCGAAATATATTTCTGTTGTCAGCATTTCGATGACAGTGGCTCGTGCTCTCCCTGGTGGTGGCAGTTGCCTGATCAGTGCCACTGCTGTTATTGGCAAATGACGACGAGAGACTTGCCGTCATCTGCACATCGCTACTGGTGTTCTCACCCCCACTCCCTTCACCTGTCGTCCCACTTCCCTCCTCAAGTCCTCTTTGATAGGTGAAGTGGTTCTTCCTGCTGCGTTGCCCTCCAGAGAGACGGACATTGCTGCATTTGGCTGCCGTTGCCAAAGTGGAAACGATTGAACTGCTTGAACCACCATTCTTCAGATCAGAGTCCTCAACGCTTTTGCGACCGTGAATGGAATTCAGGGATGCTTTCAGAAGTCGTTCACGTCTGTGTCAAGAAAAAAAAAAGTTAATGCGTAGCCAGTGCAAGAATCGGAATTTTTATTTGGGGAACGCTGGCGGTTCATTTCTAATGGCGCAATGCCTTCCCTTCCCTTCCATCCATTGTTGCAATGTGCGTTGCGGTAAAGAATTCATGCGGCATCCATTTTCCTGTTTTTGAAACCACACCAAATCCTCAGAGTGCTTGCACAAAATGCTGATATTTACATGAATCGCTAAACTTTTTTTAATCATTCGAGTGCAGGCACTTGTTGCCCTGTTTCACAAATAGATCCAGCAAGGAAAATTTTTATCAGAACCAGTCCCGCACTCCACAAGATGCAGCAAAGCCATGACCGACTGATCGGTGACTGTGCAAGAGCATACTACTCTTTGCGGACACCCTGTCCTGTCTTGTTTTTTCATTTGCCTTCGATCCGGCAGTTTGCAATTTGAAATTTCCTTTTTCTTTTCTAACGATGAGGTAGCCTGTGTTTGGGCCCTGTGTGGCCAAGGCAGTGATCCTCACATTAAAAATCCCGTCAAAATATGCTCGCTGCTTGCCATTCAAGTCAGCCGAGCATAGGAGAGTTTCCCACGGAAGCCGTGACTGGCCGCTGCTGAAGCCAGTGCAGGCTGGCATACGAGATAGAGCCACAGTCGCCTGCAGGAAAAGTCACGAACCTGAACTCTGGATAGCCTGGGCGAAGCCGTGCAGGGCAGCATACAAACCGGCCAAAGAAGCCAGGAAAAAAGCCGCAAGGCCCGCACGTTGCCGAAGCAGAGCCCCTCCTCTTATCGCAATGCCCTTACCCACCCACACCGGCCAAAGAAAGCGTAAGTGGGACGGGCAGTCACCATTTTAAACTTTTAAAGGGGCTTTCCCATATTAAGACTGGATTGAAAAAAAACTGATGGTTATCACATGACCTTTTGATCGGCAACATTTTTACTGGTTCAGTGTAAGAGAACACGCAAGTGTTAACTCGGCCAGGTTTATGTCTAATAAACAAAGACGAAATAAATAAATAAATAAACAAATAAACATTTTTACTGTCAAGGTTTTGATTGGTAATACTTTGAATGAGCTGTCACTTGAATGGACATCACGTTTTGTGCAGACTGCAGATATAAGTGTCCAGCTTCCAAGGCTCTTGTAGCTGAGGCAAAAAATACCTCAATTTTCGATGCCAAAACTCAACAAACACATTTCATTTTTTTATTCACTTCGCCAATTTGAATTGAAGGAATTATCAGTTTTCTCACAACAATTTTCATAGTTCAGTTGCATTTTGATGACATTTGATAGCTGCAGGAATATGCACATGTTCCTGGAACAATGTTCTGGAACAATGTTTTACAACACAAACTTAGAATCATTGTGGCATTTTAATCCTGCTCCAGAGCAGGATTGGCCTCTTCCAACAGAGCAATGCAAACAAAAGAAGCCGTCACCATTCATGGTAAAAAGTGAAAAAGAGCATAATTTATGGGAAAATAATTTTATCAATCCTGGGGTCAAAAGTTTGGTTCTGCTTTAAGAAGTCGGCTGAAAAATAGTGGTCGATCATTCCCCCTTAGAGGCAAATGATGACTTGGACTAGAGACCCCGATGCCGCATCCCATTAGTTCCCAATGGGATGCGGCACCGGCAAGCATGGGGACTGGGTCTGGTGGAGAGACTTTTTGAGATGCGTCACTACCCTTCGCCATCCCCTTTCGCACGATTTCTGTCAGTAAAAGGGATCCTTGAAGATTCCCTTCTGATCTCTGAGAATTATTTGCAATGCAGCTTCTATCTGGGGCTGCACGGAGGGTTTTTTATCTGGTCCTTGGCTGGACTTTCCCCCCACCTCCAGCACAGCTCAATTGAGACCGACCAATGCTGCTCTAAAAAAAAACCAATGCTGGTTCTAGCTTGGCTGTTACAGATAAAGAAGAGTTGTAGCAAGAGTGTCTTTTAATGTGAGACTGCACGAATTTGGCTCCAATTAAAGTTTATGGGCCAACATTTATATAGTTGGCTGAATGTTTATCAGCTATGAAACGCAGATGAAGAAAACATCCAAGTTTCAATCGAGATTAGCGGAAGATTATCTGCATTTCATATTTTGTTCACGTTGTTGCTTGGGCTAGTTTTGAAGAAAACATTTCTGGTTGTTTTTATGATCATACAACAATTAAATAATTGTAGTGCGCGAGGCCCAAGGAAGGCAATTCTGGTAAAAAATGGCCAATTTGCTACATTTTCCCCTTCCAGGATCTATGCGTACATTCACCCAGGCCCACGGCCAGGGAGTTCTGCCCCTTGGAACCTCGCTAGGAAGAAGCGGCTAGACAGCCTAAATTCGTGGGCGGTGCCGTCCCACTTTTCGGTTTTTTCAATTTCCCTCGAATTGGCACAAAAGAGGTTAGGATGGGTTAGAATGGGTTGGGTTAGGTCAGGAAAGGATAGGATGGGTTAGGAACAGGTTATGTTTGGGTTAAGTTAGTTTTAAATCAAATAAACGGTCAATGTGATGATGACCTACGAATTTAGGCAGTCTGGGACCCTGGGGCTCCCTTGACTGGGTTGCTCTCTGCTACTCCTCTCAACAAGATGAGGTGACGCACACACAAAAACAAAACACCAGAAGATATCGCGTTTGCTTGGGATTGGCCCACAACACACCCACTCTTGACGCACCCATTCACATAACAACCTCATTATTCTTGCCAAAAACAACCGGAAATTCCGGCCCAAAAATTCTACCTTGCGGTAGTTTGCCCTATGTTGGGCGGCTAACACGACCGAACAGAAATTCGTTCCTTTCGTGCTTTGTGATGCCTCGAAGAGGAAATCAGTTGTTGTTTTAAACTTTTGCAAGCATCATGGAATAACAAATAAACTTCCGAAACAATGAAAAATTATTGTTTTGGTATTCTCTCAGCATCGCAAAGGAAGAGATGTGAATCAATGGGAGTTCTCCACACCAGGTTTCTCCACACCTGTGTTTACGAAACATTGAAATAACATGTGGTGCCATCTATCGGACAAATGCTAACCGCAGGCCATTTGTGAAGTGAAATTGAAGGTTTCGAGTGGTGGGCGACATTAGTTGGGGTGGAAAGAGCACAACGAAAACCAGAAATGTGGTTTGCAGTTCACCTTTTTCAGCCAATTGATTTCAGCCACCTGCCCAATTCCCTCTGCTATCGCTTGTCAACCTGGAGTGTCTGGATTGCCCAGCACATTTAAAAAAAGAACAATGATTGGTGTCAAAGCTGGTGATAAGGATAACCAACTGTTTGGTTGGTGAATGGTGACCGACTTTTGGGGCCTTCACTTTTTCTTATTTTTGATTAATTAAAGCCAGCCAAACCAACTCTGCCCATCCACACTCACCGCACATTGCTTGTCATTAGCCCACAGCTTGGTCGCGGTATCTGCTTTAGTGGCGAACAAAAGGTCTTCAAAATTGGCTGCTGGAAATGCAGCTGCCGATTTCATTGCTTAACCCGATTTCGAAATATAAAGAAAGTTGGAGGAATAAGAACAACCCCATGTTGGTCACTAGTCAGTGCTTAAATTAGGATGGAATTCCGGCCGGCTCCCTAAAGCAAAAAACGGGCACGGATTCCCAAAAAAGGGCATTCATTTCTTGAAATGTGCATAAAACTGCACATTTTGTCAGATAAACAGCCATTTTTACCCTTTTTGCCTACCAAAAATGGGCATCCAGCTCCCTTTATGCAATAATTTCTCCGGCTCCGGGAGCTGGTGCCTCGAGGGACGGCCGGCTCTCGGAGCCCGCTCTATTTAAGCACTGTCACTCGTGGTGTGCGAACGCCATCGATGGGGTGGAATCTTCTTCTCATTATGGCAATGCGAATGACACTGCGTGTGCTGGAAGAAAATTCTGTTCAGATCCTTTATTTGGGCTTTCTTAGAGTCTAAACATTGCTCTTCCAATAGGCATGTGAATTGAAACAAAATCCAGATCTGCAGAGACCTTTGGAATCCCATGGGATGATCTCAGATGAACTTTGTGTCGTGCACAAACAATTCGATTTCCCTGCCAGCCACAATGTATTTTATCGTTTTTTGTTGATTTTATGAATCAACGTTTATGCAGACAATGTAAAGTTGCTGGTGAAGATACTGGGAAGACTAGATGAAAACACCAGGAAAAAACTCCAGCCAGCAGCCCCATAGAACGGCCATGGACAAATAAATAATAAAAAAAAGGATATGGAGCTTCAACTGCAATCATGAAACAAAGAAATGTTCTGCATTCTATGGTTCTTGCTTTTCATTTTGGTAAAATAATTGATGGCCAGGGTCAAGGAAGGGTTGAAACGCACAGCACAGCACAGCACAGCAGTGGGGTTTGAACCATTCTCGTAGCACCTGCCGCTTGGATGTGGCCCGAATTGTGATCGTACGAAATGAACAGTCCTCAAAGTTCAGTTTCATAAGATGAGCAACCCAAACAGAGATATTAAAAAATTACAGCTTTAATTATCCAGTGTAATTGCTCTTGCAGGTTGAAACAAAATTCACGCAATTTCATATTTTAAGGGGAGGGGGGAACCTAGTTTCGGCAAACTTTTTTCTTTTTTGACCAATTTTGTTCAAATTTTGCACACACTTTTGAACCAATCTAGACAACTTCTGTGCAAAATTTGAACACTGTAGCTCTTCTGGTTTGGCCACAGCAGCCATTTTAGGGTAAAAAATAAGGCGATGTTCCGTCCCGTGCACAGCGATAACCCCGCGTGTAAGAACGCCCAAATTCAAGTTATAGGGGTAAAAAACCAAGCCAAAAACTTTTGACAATGCCCGATTTCTTGTTTTTGGTCCCAGAATTGTGTGGCAGGTGATTTTCTGTCACTCTGCTAGAAAAGCGGTAAATTTTTAGCATTTTTTTCCTTTGACTTGTTAATAACTCTTAATGGAGGCAAAAATTGTCAAATATGGCCTTGTCAATCTTTTTAGAATAGTTTTTTACATAAGTACACCAAATTTGAACATGATCACATAAAAAATGGCAGAGATACACGGGGCGGAACACAAAAAATGCTTAAAAAACAAAAAGTTGAGAAAAACAGCGTCGAAGATCGAGAACATTTTCATTTTACTGCTGATTTTACCACGAGCGGTAAAAACATGCCTCCGGTCTTTCGTGTGCCATTTTTTTTCTATTGAAGATATTTGCATTTGGTTTTCACCATCAGAAACTAGAAATTTCAGCGCATCTGGTCCACACATTAAAAAAAATTGGGCAATTTTTAATTTTTCACGAAAAAATCTAGGTTCCCCCCCCCTTAAAGACACACCCAGTGTATTCAACTACCAGTAACAAACTAGGCAGCAACAAAAAAAAACATCTGAAAACCCCTGAACTCCCCTGAAACCAAAGCACAGCCTCTAAAGTTCGCAACTAAAATCAAGTTTTTTTTATCACTTAGTCTATTGTCACCCTCCCAAAAGACACTTTAAGCATGTAACAAGGGCTACATGCTGCCCCTGGTGTCACGAGGGGAAGGATTGGGGACCTAAAGGATTGAGAAATGTGTGCCGAATTGCTGTTTTATCGACCTTGTTTGTCTCGCATGTTCCTGTTGTTAGGTGCTGGTTTTGAAGAGAACATGACGTCTGTTTGTTTTGGTTTGTGCTCTCACAGCACTTGACGTGTGCAACACCCACCCAAGAAAGTGGCTATTTTGGTCCAAATACGGCCATAAATTGCAAATTTCCAATATTTTTCCCACAAGGGACTCTGTGTGCATTTTCTTCCAGACACCCCTCCAGGAGCTCTGTCCCTTGAAACCCTCTAGGGCTGGCCGCTGCGAGAACACTTGCGGTGGTCTCATCTGAAACCCTTGGGGCCCCTCCCGCTGGGCTGTTTTGAAGAGAACCGATCTTTTGTTTTTTGCTCACACAATTTTAAACTGTGCAATGATCAAGAAAGTGGCTATTTTGGTTCAAAAAATGGCCATTTAATTGCTGAATTCCAGCATTTTTTCTCTGTCAGCTGCTCAGAACTGAACACATTCCTGCGTACATCCCACCGGGAAAACCTCGAACTCTGCTCAGACCCTGGGGCTCCTCATACACACGCCTGTTTTGGCTGCACCCTGCTCCATCTCTGGCAAAGCTCCCCCGAAAATTGTTCCTGGATAACCCCTTCTCTGGCCAACTTTATTTGCTATCAACAAGATGAGATGGATGATGAATCGAAAAACAAAACAGATTCAGTGCATGCGTGGCTCACTCCACAGCGCTGCCACTCTTGGTATGCTGGTTCTAGTTTCCTCCCAGATCACTCATTCTTAGATTAGTTACAACCGGATAGTTCCAGCACCATAGTCTACCTTATGGTAATTTGGGTAATGCTGATGGTGCGATCTCATTGGGCATATTTTTAGCTGATTTTAAGACCCCCGTTTATGCAAACTGCAAAGGTCATTGCTGGGGGGGGGTATGGGGGAAAACCCTGCCCAAAGGCCAGATAAAAAACCCCTCCTTACAGCCCATAAAGAGCTGCATCCCAAATAAAGAGATGATGTGGAAGGAGATCTTCAAAGAAAACCTTTTACCAAATCCATCTGGCAATTTCGGTCCAAAATGTCCAATTTCCTACATTTTTCCCTTTCAGGGTCAAGGCATTTCACCCAGACCCACGCCAGGGGTTCTGCCCCTTGGAACAGTTCTACTTTTACCACCGGGTCTTGTCCGTGTTCAAGCAGGTTCTTTTCAGTTTGTCACCCACACATGCTTCTTTTCAGTCTCTCAGCCATGTATTCTGTTGGCGTTAGTTAAGCTTTGCTTTGTCGGAAGTTGAAATGTTGTTTGAATGTATTTTCCTTGATTGGTCCAATAAACAGATCATGGCCTATGATGACAGCAAAAAACCCCACTGCGACCCTGGAGGCTTCTCCCCCAGAAATTTCTGGATACATCCCTCTCCTGGTGAACCTCATTTGCAGATGGTGCACACACACGAGAAAAAAAAACTAAGAGGATAGCGACTATAGAGGGTGTCCCGTAAATCAACCCCCTAAATATCAGAATAGATTCCCCAGGACCATACAAATCGAAGTTAACCAACCAGTGGCCAAAATTGATCCGACCCCCCATTACTGAGTTATGCCCCCCAAAAACCCCCCAAAATGGACCCTTTTGGGGCATTCATGGGGGAGGTAAGATTTCACCCCAGAACAGTCAAAGTTTCAGGACAGGTTCTATGTAACGAGTAAAACAAAAAATGTTCAGTGAAGAAAAACCGTCCGAGCCTCCAATTGCACGCAGTGCCCCCCCCCCAAAAATCCAAAAAGCCCAATTTGGGGTTGTTTTGGGGAAACTGAGATATGGGGATTGGGGGTCGCAGTATTAAAGCCATTTTTCGCAGGTGGATTCCCAAAGATACACGGAACAAAAAATGTTCAGTGGAAAAACGTCCTACGACCACGCAGTAGCCACTCAAATACCGTTAAAAAGCTTCTCGTTCCCAGGGGGTTACGACTGTTACCATGGTAACGCACAATACCATGGTAACAGTCGTAACCCCCTGGGAACGAGAAGCTTTTTAGCAGTATTTGAGTGGATACTGCGTGGAAATGGAGGGTCGTAGGACGTTTTTCCAATGAACATTTCTTGTTCCGTGTATCTTTGGGAATCTGCCTGCGAAAAATGGCTTTAATCTGCGACCCCCTATCCCCATATCTCAGTTTCCCAAAAAACAACCCCAAATTAGGGTTTTTTGGATTTTTGGGGGGGCACTGCGTGGAATTGGAGGCTCGGACGGTTTTTCGTCACTGAACATTTTTTGTTTTACTCGTTACATAGAACCTGTCCTGAAAATTTCACTGTTCTGGGGTGAAATCTTACCTCCCCCATGAATACCCCAAAAGGATCCATTTTGGGGGGTTTTGGGGGGGCAAGACTCAGTAATGGGGGCGTTGGATCAATTTTTTCCACTGATTAACTTCGATTTGTATGGTCCTGGGGAATATATTGTGAAATTTCGGTGGTTGATTTACGGGACACCCTGTATATACTCCTTCGTCATCGCAACTCGTGTTTTCCTGCCAATTGGCTGCAAATAAATTGTTTTGCTTGCACCCGTAACGAAAAGGTGCATATTCAAACCTAACCTAACCTCAAAAAAGCAAAATATTGACATTTGCAGCCATGGCACGCACTCACGACTCCGGCCAAAAAGCATGGGGAGTTATAGTAATTGTAAAAAAAAAAAAAAAAAAAATCAGCGTGTAAATCTTGCGCTTAGCCCGCAGCACTTACTCTCTCTGCACACCCATTCATCCAAAATCAACCGGAAATTCCGGCCCAACAAATTCTACCTTGCGGTAGTTAGCCCGAGGTTGAACAGTGAACATTTGGGCCCTATCTCTTTTTTTGTTGATGTAAGACAGAAGACAAATTCGGTCCTTTCGTATTTTGTGATGCCTCGAAGAGGAAATCAGTTGTTGTTTTAAACTTTTGCAAGCATCATGGAATAACAAATAAACTTCTGAAACAATGAAAAATTATTGTTTTGGTATTCTCTCAGCATCGCAAAGGAAGAGATGTGAATCAATGGGATTTCTCCACACCAGGTTTCTCCACACCTGTGTTTACGAAACATTGAAATAACATGTGGTGCCATCTATCGGACAAATGCTAACCGCAGGCCATTTGTGAAGTGAAATTGAAGATTTCGAGTGGTGGGCGACATTAGTTGGGCTGGAAAGAGCACAACGAACACCAGCAATGTGGTTTGTGGTTCACTTCCCCTTTCACTTAATTTACGAATCAAAAATCAACCTTTGACCCAATCCAATTCCTTCCACTCTCGTTGCATAATTATCGCTTGTCAACCAAATTAATTAATGGTGCATCAAAAAAGTCATGTTGAAAATTGCAATGGCTCCAGACAGCCGTGGAAAGACAATAATGAAGTTAATTGTAGCAAGGAATTGAGACCACAGAAATACATTATTTATATCCTTGTGGCACTATGATCTTGCAGGAGAATTAATTTTGCTCAATCAATAAAGATTTCACAGATCATGTAGGCCTAGACAAAATCTTTTAAGAATGGAATCATCATGAGCACAAAAATAGCAAAAAATTTCATTATCATAGAATGGGCATAAAAACAGAGGTAGAAAATCACAGAAATGTTTGCAATCCTAGTTTCAGAATAAATAAATTCTTCCTCAGAGAAAACACACTAAAGGCTCTGATGTTTGATTCACAAATTAGGGGAGGATAGTTCGAACAGGACTGACCTCCAAATGTGGATGACGGATGATTTTTTTGAAATGTTATCAACTTTTCTTTGAATGGTGCTCAATTTGGCAAAAAATGGACTGTCCATCGCACAGAATCGACCAGAAAAACATCGGCACTCCCTCAACGTCAAGTGGTCACCACAATTTGAATTTTCATTTATTGCTACCAGAAATTATTAACATCTACAAGAAGTGGCAAGTTAAAATTTGCGGAGTGCGCATAATCGTAAGAAAAGAAAAGATTCACTATCAAATTAAAACAAAGTTGGCCTGAAATGCAATGAAAAAATATGCATCGCAAAATAAATCAATTTATTTTTTGAACTTGAGAACAGAAGTTCACCATTTGGTTTTGATTGAGCTAATGGGCTGGCATAGCATGTCTCTTAAGGGGGGGGGGGAACCTAGATTTTTTCGTGAAAAATGAAAAATTGTCCAATTTTTTTAATGTGTGGACCAGATGCGCTGAAATTTCTAGTTTCTGATGGTGAAAACCAAATGCAAATATCTTCAATAGAAAAAAATGGCCCACGAAAGACCGGAGGCATGTTTTTACCGCTCGCGGTAAAATCAGCAGTAAAATGAAAATGTTCTCGCTCTTCGACGCTGTTTTTCTCAACTTTTTGTTTTTTAAGCATTTTTTGTGTTCCGCCCCGTGTATCTCAGCCATTTTTTATGTGATCATGTTCAAATTTGGTGTACTTATGTAAAAAACCATTCTAAAAAGATTGACAAGGCCATATTTGACAATTTTTGCCTCCATTAAGAGTTATTAACAAGTGAAAGGAAAAAAATGCTAAAAATTTACCGCTTTTCTAGCGGAGTGACAGAAAATCACCTGCCACACAATTCTGGGGCCAAAAACAAGAAATCGGGCATTGTTAAACAAAAGTTTTGGCTTGGTTTTTTACCCCTATAACTCGAATTTGGGCGTTCTTACACGTGGGGTTATCGCTGTGCATGGGACGGAACATCGCCTTATTTTTTACCCTAAAATGGCTGCTGTGGCCGAACCAGATGAGCTACAGTGTTCAAATTTTGCACAGAAGTTGTCTAGATTGGTTCCAAAGTGTGTGCAAAATTTGAACAAAATCGGTCAAAAAAGAAAAAAGTTTGCCGAAACTAGGTTCCCCCCCCTCACATGGAATTTTAACACTACACACAGCTAAATTTCTAACCGCTGCCGCTTTCCACTATGTGTGCATGACGGTGTGATGAATGTTATCTTACGACATTTCATGTTTACAAAATTATGTCAGCAAAAAAGCGTGAAACTTTAGCCCAAACCAAGTTCTCGTTTTTCTCCCATTCTTACCTGACCAGCTCCTTTTCCCGCTGTTCCAGCTGCAATCTGCATGAGGACAATTCCATGTACAGGGTGTTTGCCCTATCAAGTTTCCTTTCGTAGTGCTGCCTTATGTCAAAGGCATGTTTCAGCTCTTCCTTTCTCCTTCTGACCAGTTCGCTGTCTTGCTGGTACTGCGTTATTGTAGCAATGCTTAACGCCATTGCTTCTCTTCCACGGAGGTAGTACATCTTTTCATTCATCTCCTCTCTCCAGGCGTGTTGACGCTCGTAGAAGTCGTTCTGGTTGATGCTATGTGAATGCAAAGACCCAAACCGTCAGGTTTAAATTAATTCAATTCCAAACGTTCAGTCTGCTGAGGTTCAGTTTCCATCAAAAACAGTTGACCTGGTTTACGTACTGTTTATGCTTGATCTGTGTTCTGTCATTTGCACATAAATAATTCCCAGAACACATTGGTCATCGGACCAGTCAGAAAAAGTGTCACTCACACATTTGGCCAATCCAATGCTATTCAAGTGTCACTTCAAACAAGTCTAAAAAAATTTAGGAGCCTACAGAAAAAGAAGCACCAAAATATGTGGGTTCTTGTAAAGTGCAGTCAGCTAAATGCATAAACCTTTTTCCGGCTGAGGGAACAGGGGGAAATAGATGTAAATTGGTAAATGGCTGACAGCACTTTACCAACTGAGACACGCTCATCAAATTTTGCGCCAATGCAAAATAACTTTCACACCACTTCAAAAGACCGCACATGTCATTGGCCTTTAATTTATTTTAAAAAATTCCTTGGCCCAAGGCAGTGATCAGAAAGCATCAATTTTTTAACAATGACAAGTTTTCATAAGCCAACAAACATTAACTGAATTAAATAACTAGATTAGACAAAAAAAAAAACAAATTAAGGATATCTTAATCAGACCTAGTCAGGACTCTAGTAAGGGAAAAAATAAGTGGCCAGAAATGCTTAAAATTAACCATCTAAAATAAATCCCGTTGGGAAATAGTAAGAGCAGATTTGAAAATCCTTTTTATGAACGAACCCCGTTATTTCAACAGAAGCAATATCCAGATGAAGCAGAATGTGTTTGAATGATGGCCTATTGCGTGGCTTGGTACTCCAGCATTGCTTTATCAGAAGACGGAATCCTTCCGGACAACCACTCGGAATTGGAAGGTGAAGAGAATTGCTACCAACACCCCAAATGATGGCAGAAGAATCGACCTCCTTGTACGGAACTTCATTGGTCAACAATTCCCAGAGAACAACTCCAAACGACCTGGGAGAAAATGGGAGTGTGGAAACACAGCAAATTATTCATAAAACAGTTTTGAAAAACACAATAAAGACATTATTCTAGTCAAAATTAGTGTTCACTAACACTTTCTTTTCTGCTTTTCTTTTTTCCCAAAACCAACTAAATAGTCTTCTGAATAATTAGTATTGTGATGATAAAAGTGCAATAAAAATGGAAAATAATTCTAGAGCGTAAAAACACTTCATACAAATTTCAACAATCATTTGACAATTCTAGCCAAATCAGGAGTCAACTTGCTGATTAACCCATGGGCTGAGATATTTTTATGGCATAAAACAGTTCAACGATGCCAAAATAAGTTTTTAGATGTCAAAAACTCACTCTTCGCAAATCTTCAATTCTCTCAGAACTGTAATTTTTCATGTTCGATAAACTTTTGAATGCTATATCAGGAACAAGTTGAAAGGTTAAAAGTTTGCATACTTTTACTGCTTTTTGACTCTGAAGTTTACCCTTTTTCTGGAGCAAAGTGAAGTTGGCATCAGTGTCCTGATATTCCATGCAAATTCTGACTCAACTTTATGTCACTTTTGGCAGAAACCAGGGTTTTCCAGCTCTTATGGTTTTGGTGCAGCCAAACTCATTCGCTTAGGGTGTGAAATTCTGCACAGGTCTTCGTTAAAACTACCCCAAAATGTGTGCAAAGTTCGGTTGAAAAATAAAAAAAGTTTTGCTCAAAGAATCTTTGAGCAAAACTTTTTTTATTTTTCACAACAGCTGGCAGGGCGACAATTGTGGGAAATAAGCCACAAGTGGCGAAATAAAATAATTTACATCGGAAAAATGGTTTACAGAATGAAAACCATTTGAGATATTGAGTTTGTTTTTTGAATTGTGTTCATTAGATTTTGCTGTATTTGATTCCATAAACATTAAAATTCACATTAATTGTAATGTATTCCAAGAGTCCCCCTCAATGTCAGAATCGTAACACTATTGAATAACATTGGCTTTAAAATCGAGTGGCACCTGGTTAAACAACTGACTTCCAGCTCTTGGCTGCAGTTTAGATCTTGCAAAATTGAGTTCGGTTCAGGTTCTGACGAGGGACAGGGACAGCACGAGCATGGACAAATAGATACAAATGCGCCACAGTTTGTTCGGAATTCGTTTACTTTCTTGGCATAAAACCCCAAAATTGGAGGGTTTCAAAATTGCTAAATGAAAATTCCCCATTGGGAGAAAAATGATAGAGATAGATCAGTGATTGATAGACCAGTAAAATAACTCGTGTGCATTTTGACTTACACATCAATTTCCATTTTCAGGGCAATGCATTTACCATTGTCATGTTATAGGGCATGCAGCGCTTTAAGGGGGACACACCTTCCGATTGATATTTTCTTTAACCCTCTGTAACTTTTTTCTTTCAGGTCGATTTTGATGAAATCTTGCACACGTTTTGGGATCCATATGAGCCTGTTCCACACAAATTTTCGCCAACCTTGCCTAAGTAGTTTTTCCGCTACAAGAGTTTTAGGATAAGCGAAGAGCAGGCATCTTTTCTCCAAAGCAAAAAGACAGAGTTCAAATTTGACACAGCAGGGTAAAATCCAAAATTATCAAGACAGAGACGGAATTTCCCCAATCTTCATTGCGGCCATCCATAAGTGTGTTTTCAACCATCCGCTTTCAAAAGCGGAACAAATTTTTGCTGCTGTAGAAATAAATAGTTAAGAACATTAAAATGGGGCAAAATATTGAAATTCCGGCTCTGTCTTGGGACTCGGAACAGTTTTTTAGTTTTTACATAAGTGGTCCAATTTTTAACCCACCAGCATTTCATTTGGCTGTGAAAAGGTGTTTTATTTTAAATGTTGCCGCTTGCATAAAAAAAAAAACACTTTGCGGCAAATCAATGACAAAGGCCTTTGTGAATATCGGACAGTGTTCATTTGGGTAACGATAACTTTTAAACCAAATGAGATATCAAAAAACTGTTTTCGCAGTCAATTCAGGAGATTTCAATCAATCTTGGAAGTTCAAACCCCAAAATTCGTCAACAATTAAAATTTCACGATTCCAAAGGACAGGTGTGCCCCCTTCCACCTTAAATGATCATGATAATATTTTGTATGAGCACTCACCAAATATCGACCTTTTCAGAACAAGGTTCATTCCTGATGACTTCAGGTGCCATCCAAGCCACAGTTCCTGCAAAGCTCATTCTCGTACTCACTTCATTCCACTCTCGGCTGGTTCCAAAATCACTTATCTTTGCTTGTTGCTGACGAGCTATGAGAACACTGGTGGCAAAGCAAGGGTGGAAGAACAGAAAAAAGTTGTTTACGAAACGCATTTCATTTGTCTTTGAAAGGAGACCGAACCGAGTAGACATGCATGAAATCGGAAATCATTGAATCCTGATGCAGTTCTGTGGATTTCCTGACATCCTGCCTCATGAAGTCTTGCTTTCCAATTCCCACTCTTATTTATGGTTATCCTCATTCTGAACTGATCACTGAGTGAGTCAAAATTGCATCGAAGGAAAAACTTAGAAATGTGGGAAAGCCTCTTCATAATACATAATTTTGGAATCAAAAAATTTATCCAAATGATAAAATCTTCAACAAGCAACCACTGCCAAAATAAAAAAAAAAATCGAAAAAAACTCCACACGAGGCGAAAGAACTGTTTTTGGTTTGACAATTGCATCCTGCATGGTGGATTTCACCAGTGCCTCCTACAACACAAGGCCGTTGCACGAGTTTGTGACGTCATAAATAGTGGATGGTGGAAAACAGGAAAAGACAATGCGGGTGAGCCGCGTCCGAGGTGTGCTGCCCACGGAAACTTGACATTTCTCTTGAACCGATTAACCGATTGTGATGAGACTTGATTTGCTGGAAAGCTGAAAATTTGACTGTTTCAATGGTGTATAACAACCCCTGACTTTTCATGCTGAAGCTCCATAGAATTTGAGGGATAAACGTGTTCAAGTTAAAAGTGATCCAATTCCGGCTTCCTGCCACATTTTCAATGATTGTGCGATTTTTTCCGTTGCAACATGGTTTCCACCTGCGAGAAAGTTGTAGAGGAAGCTTTGAGCTTCCCAAAAACACCAAAATCATTGAATTTGAGCACCATTTCACTATTTTGTGACCACAGAAAAGCGACACGGCAGCATCGTTTGGACGTTTTGTTTTTGAGCGGGGAAGAGGCCGCGACTCCCTGGGATTTCAAGGGAGGCGCCGCATCTTCCCCCTCTAAAACAAAACAATGCTGCCATGTGTTTTCTCTGGTTATAAAAAATATTGTCAAATGGTGTTCAAATTCAATGATTTTGGTGTTTTTGGAAAGCTGAAAGCTTCTCTACAACTTCTCGCAGGTGGAAACCATGTTGCAACGGAAAAAATCGCACAATCGTTGAAAATATGTGGCAGGAAGCCGGAATTGGATCACTTCTTAACTTGAACACGTTTATCCCTCAAATTCTATTGGAGCTTCAGCATGAAAAGTTAGGGGTGTTATACACCATTGAAACAGTCAAATTTTCAGCTTTCCAGCAAATCAAGTCTCATCAAAATCGTTAATCGGTTCAAGAGAAAAGTCAAGTTTCCGTGGGCAGCACACCTCGGACGCGGCTCACCCGCATTGTCTTTTCCTGTTTTCCACCATCCACTATTTATGACGTCACGCCATTTTTCCTTCTCGTGCAAAGGCCTTGTGTTGTAGGAGGCACTGATTTCACCCACACTTTGATAGCAGCAGCATGCAGCCTTGCTCAATCTTTTAACAAGCTGTTTTCCCGAAATTTTCTCCGTCAACAGATGTATGGGCCCAATCTTTAACTGACAGCGTTTTGCATTTTGTGGACGCTGGCAAAATTGAAAACTGCTTTTGCTTTTGATGAATGGCAGATGGTACAATGAGCTGGATGGAGCCAGCCACGCCAGTAAAGTGAAATGCAAAGTAAACATTTTTAACAGAATGGATAAATAACCAACTTGACACTATTTCTATCTCCGTTTTCAATTGTTGAGGCGTGACGTTTCGAGGATATCGCACCCTCGTTGATGAACGACTGAACTCCAGTTCCGTCAAACTCAACGTCGACTAAACTCCTCGGAGTTCAGTCGTTCGTCAACGAGGATGCGATATCCTCGAAACGTCACGCCTCAACAATTGAAAACGGAGATCGAAATAGCATCAAGTAAGTCATTTATCCATTCTGTTAACATGCAATCTCCAAGTTTCCACGCCTTGTTAAACATTTTTAATCATTGTTTAGCCATGAAACTTCAAATGACTGCATTCACAACAGTGACGACACGACTCAGCCGCAATTGAATGGCCAAATCGACAGATCTGATTTGTGCTGCAATGATGAATAAAAATTGAAAATTGGAATATCACTCACTTCTCATTCTTGTAAGCTTTTGGCTCTCTTGCAAAGATACCATCCAAACGTGTAAACTGGTAAAAATGAGGTTGTGCCGTTATTCCAAACGAAACAATTGATATTGGTCATACAAAATTTCCAAGGACTGCAATGGTGTGGAAAAAACATTACTGCCACATTGACAAGTAGCAGATGTTGAGGCACATGCTATTCTTGGACTTTTGTTTCAAGAATTTGCAAACAAAACAAGTGTTCATCCAGAATAAATCCCAGTGAATTTGACCTAAATTTGAGGCTTTATTCACCACTCAATGCAAACTTCAACAATTCAAGGCCGAAAGAACGATGATAAAACCCAAAAATTGCATGTAACACCAACAAAAATTGCATCCCCTACTCACACCGAGCTTCAACGTTAATTAAATTCAGCAAACGGATGCTTTCTTCCAACAATAGGAAGGAGTTACTTGCGTTTAGCACAGCCAAAATTGACAATTTCACCAAGAAAATCAGCTGCTGAGTTGAAGACAAGAGTTGACGAGGCGACAATGGGTAACAGATTCAATTCACATGACATCATCAACAAAGGGAAGGGTGATGTGATGATGTAAACAGTAAACCCATCTGGCTGAAATGAACCGAGAGTACTAACTTTGGACTCTTCAGATCACGATGAATGATCTTGTGCATGTGCAGATAATGCATTCCAGATGCCACCTGTTTGCACCAGTCAATCAGCTGATTAGGTCTCAGTTTGTTATCACTCCTCAGAATGTTGTAGAGGGTGCCAAATGGACAATATTCCATGATTATACAATAGCAAGGTGCCAATGTACAAACACCTCTGAAAATTAAAGAACAGCAAAAGTAGTGACATAACACAAAATGCATGAATTGGTTGGGCAAGGCCATAATGTAACGTAAATGACTTACCTCAATGCTTGCGTATGCAAGGTTTTGAGAATACAAAAATGCAAATGTTCAGACAAAAATCATAAACTTTCCAACTTTCAAAATGTGCTGGACTATGTCCCGACAAATTAATTTTCAATAAAATCATGACAAATTAATTCTGCATCCCTAATTCCCAATCCAGGGTGTCTGGAGGCACAGGTAACCATTTTCTCCAACTTTTATAGGTTTTCCAGACTGAAGTTGCCAAAATTCCTGAAAGCTGGGCTTCTGTTAACCATCCAGAATTTTCTTCGTTCAGGTTTTTCTAAGATGTGCACCCGAAGTGGGCATTATTTTTCCAAGATGAGGTTTTGTAGGAAGAGATGGGCAAGGCAGGGTATATCGGGGGGAGGGGTGAAATGGTTGCGAGAGGGGTGGGCACCACCAGCACCACTCCCGAATCTAATTGTGACAGAAGGCCACTGCGGTGGGGTCTTAAGCGGCTCTCCCAGCCGAGTTTCAACAAGCAGAGGCCCACACATGGAAGCCCCAAAAGCTGAAGCTTCTCGAAAAATGAGAAGTCCACAAATGACATCCAAGGCAATTTTTTTACTAATTTTCAATGAATCCTTCAAACTTAAATTGTGAACAGCACTCGGTCTTTTCTTGGATAAAAAAATCCAGGAGGCTTAATTTAAGATATTTTAATTTAATCTTAATTTAGGAATTTAAGATATTTCTGGTTTCTTTCCAGAATTCCACAAGAATTAATTTGGAGACATCTGCATGGAATAGATAAGCTCAGACGAGAGAGGTACAAAAAACACCTAAAGATTCAATTTTTTATGGGAAAGGGGACATGGGATCAGCGGTCGGTGCTTGGAATCCAAAACAAATCCCATTTTTCGATGCATGCTTCAGTTATGCAAACTAACACCTTCCATCTGGTAGTCTGTTGGCAAAAATGGTTCAGCCTTTCATCTTCAAGCAGCAATAAATGTTCCAATGTCGTTGCGATGGAAATGCAGTTTCGTCTTCCTGGAGTCATTTTGGATTTTTTCAAACGGGAAGATAAACAATGCAGTCAATTTCAAGTGACAGCTGAATAAATTAAACGCCAAGACCGCAGAATCGGTTTGGAAATGAAGGAATAAACAGGAAATGGAAGAGGGAGAAAGCAACTGCAGGTGGAGTTACTTTTCTCAAGTCCACCATTCTCTGCATTCTGTCCACCACCAATCACATCATATCTGCATTTGAAGATCATCCAATTTATTCATAAAACTCAACAGAGGCAATTGTTCGTCAGCATGCTCTTTCTTTTAAATTCAGTTTTCTAAGTTTGTTTCCCGAACGCAACAAAATGCACAAACATAGCAAAATGTGTGATGCTTTTCCAATGGAGGTTTGAATTTTGAAAAAATTAGGCCACTCCCCAGCATGTCCCTGTGATCCTGAGCATAACGATCGTAACAGCCATTACCTTTCTGCAAAACAACGTGGAAAGGAAAGGTTGAGGGTTTAGTTCTCCATTCAAAAAAACACCTGGCATAAAAACAAAAACATCTGTGACAGAGAGCAACATCCGTGTGATGACAACATCAACATAATGTGATTGATGGTGCTTCGTTTTGTGCAAAAGGAGCGGTTCAAGTTCAAGTTGTCCAGCAAGCTCCAGCTCTCGTGAGCCAGACGGTGGCAGCAAAAATTAAAAATAAAACGAGATCAAGAATACAAGTGCCACGGAGTGGGCGAGCCAGAAAAAAATTAATAAATACATGGGAACACCAGTAACGTAACACGTCTCCGCTAGAACCCAGCAAGAGCGTCGTTCCTGGGACCCAAAAAGAAAAAAGAAAAGAAAATACAAAAACACAGAAAATGAAATAAAAAGTAGTTGGCTAGATCGCAAACGGACCTTCGGGACAGTAGAGAAAAGAAATTAGTAGGGTTTGAGGACAGGAACAAAGAGGTCTAGGACATCAGAAAAAGCAGGATTTCTAGCAGACAGCTGGACATCCTAAAGACGAAGAGGAAGAAATTTAGGATAGGACTGATAGAGTTTTAGGACAGCTAGAATAAAAGTGAAGGTCAAAGTTGCGATCCATAGAGGAAAAAAGTGAGCTGCTCGTCCTAGGGCCCCCGGCAGCAAGCGGGTATTCTGGCACAGACACCAGCGGGCCGCCTTTGTGCAAAAGGAGCGGTCATTTTAAAAATAGGAAGGCTTAAAATTGATGCGTGTGAAAAGAAAAATGTATGAGACTCAAAGATCCTCACTTGAATTGGATGATGTTTGGATGGTTAAGTTTCCGGAGATGGCGAATATCTGTTTCCGTTTCCTCTTTGACCTTTTTCACTGCCACTGGTTCACCTTTCAGAAGACCAAAGAACACAGGGCCCTGGGCACCAGCACCAAGCCACTGAAGGTCCGTAACACTTTCAAATGGAACCACCCACCCATCTGCAAATTAAGAGAATAAAAAAAACAAACTGTTACTTTCAGCATGGTTTAACGAAAATGTATGAGGTTCAGGGAATTGTTGAATGATGAACACAAATCCCACTAAATTGACTCCATTGATTTGAAGCTGAGTGCGAGTGGCAATGGTGATGATCTACTGATCAACAGTGATCACCATTGAAAGACAAAAATCATATCCCTGCTGTCACTTGACCAATTCAGAATGGTGGCTGAGTGCGAGTGGCAATGGTGATGATCTACTGATCAACAGTGATCACCATTGAAAGACAAAAATCATATCCCTGCTGTCACTTGACCAATTCAGAATGGTGGCTGAGTGCGAGTGGCAATGGTGATGATCTACTGATCAACAGTGATCACCATTGAAAGACAAAAATCATATCCCTGCTGTCACTTGACCAATTCAGAATGGTGGCTGAGTGCGAGTGGCAATGGTGATGATCTACTGATCAACAGTGATCACCATTGAAAGACAAAAATCATATCCCTGCTGTCACTTGACCAATTCAGAATGGTGGCTGAGTGCGAGTGGCAATGGTGATGATCTACTGATCAACAGTGATCACCATTGAAAGACAAAAATCATATCCCTGCTGTCACTTGACCAATTCAGAATGGTGGCTGAGTGCGAGTGGCAATGGTGATGATCTACTGATCAACAGTGATCACCATTGAAAGACAAAAATCATATCCCTGCTGTCACTTGACCAATTCAGAATGGTGGCTGAGTGCGAGTGGCAATGGTGATGATCTACTGATCAACAGTGATCACCATTGAAAGACAAAAATCATATCCCTGCTGTCACTTGACCAATTCAGAATGGTGGCTGAGTGCGAGTGGCAATGGTGATGATCTACTGATCAACAGTGATCACCATTGAAAGACAAAAATCATATCCCTGCTGTCACTTGACCAATTCAGAATGGTGGCTGAGTGCGAGTGGCAATGGTGATGATCTACTGATCAACAGTGATCACCATTGAAAGACAAAAATCATATCCCTGCTGTCACTTGACCAATTCAGAATGGTGGCTGAGTGCGAGTGGCAATGGTGATGATCTACTGATCAACAGTGATCACCACTGAAAGACAAAAATCATATCCCCGCTGTCACTTAACCAATTCAGAATGGTGGCTGAGTGCGAGTGGCAATGGTGATGATCTACTGATCAACAGTGATCACCATTGAAAGACAAAAATCATATCCCTGCTGTCACTTGACCAATTCAGAATGGTGGCCGAGTGCGAGTGGCAATGGTGATGATCTACTGATCAACAGTGATCACCATTGAAAGACAAAAATCATATCCCTGCTGTCACTTGACCAATTCAGAATGGTGGCTGAGTGCGAGTGGCAATGGTGATGATCTACTGATCAACAGTGATCACCATTGAAAGACAAAAATCATATCCCTGCTGTCACTTGACCAATTCAGAATGGTGGCTGAGTGCGAGTGGCAATGGTGATGATCTACTGATCAACAGTGATTACCATTGAAAGACAAAAATCATATCCCTGCTGTCACTTGACCAATTCAGAATGGTGGCTGAGTGCGAGTGACAATGGTGATGATCTACTGATCAACAGTGATCACCATTGAAAGACAAAAATCATATCCCTGCTGTCACTTGACCAATTCAGAATGGTGGCCGAGTGCGAGTGGCAATGGTGATGATCTACTGATCAACAGTGATCACCATTGAAAGACAAAAATCATATCCCTGCTGTCACTTGACCAATTCAGAATGGTGGCTGAGTGCGAGTGGCAATGGTGATGATCTACTGATCAACAGTGATCACCATTGAAAGACAAAAATCATATCCCTGCTGTCACTTGACCAATTCAGAATGGTGGCTGAGTGCGAGTGGCAATGGTGATGATCTACTGATCAACAGTGATACCATTGAAAGACAAAAATCATATCCCTGCTGTCACTTGACCAATTCAGAATGGTGGCTGAGTGCGAGTGGCAATGGTGATGATCTACTGATCAACAGTGATCACCATTGAAAGACAAAAATCATATCCCTGCTGTCACTTGACCAATTCAGAATGGTGGCTGAGTGCGAGTGGCAATGGTGATGATCTACTGATCAACAGTGATCACCATTGAAAGACAAAAATCATATCCCTGCTGTCACTTGACCAATTCAGAATGGTGGCTGAGTGCGAGTGGCAATGGTGATGATCTACTGATCAACAGTGATCACCATTGAAAGGCAAAAATCATATCCCTGCTGTCACTTGACCAATTCAGAATGGTGGCTGAGTGCGAGTGGCAATGGTGATGATCTACTGATCAACAGTGATCACCATTGAAAGACAAAAATCATATCCCTGCTGTCACTTGACCAATTCAGAATGGTGGCCGAGTGCGAGTGGCAATGGTGATGATCTACTGATCAACAGTGATCACCATTGAAAGACAAAAATCATATCCCTGCTGTCACTTGACCAATTCAGAATGGTGGCTGAGTGCGAGTGGCAATGGTGATGATCTACTGATCAACAGTGATCACCATTGAAAGACAAAAATCATATCCCTGCTGTCACTTGACCAATTCAGAATGGTGGCTGAGTGCGAGTGGCAATGGTGATGATCTACTGATCAACAGTGATTACCATTGAAAGACAAAAATCATATCCCTGCTGTCACTTGACCAATTCAGAATGGTGGCTGAGTGCGAGTGACAATGGTGATGATCTACTGATCAACAGTGATCTCCATTGAAAGACAAAAATCATATCCCTGCTGTCACTTGACCAATTCAGAATGGTGGCTGAGTGCGAGTGGCAATGGTGATGATCTACTGATCAACAGTGATCACCATTGAAAGACAAAAATCATATCCCCGCTGTCACTTGACCAATTCAGAATGGTGGCTGAGTGCGAGTGGCAATGGTGATGATCTACTGATCAACAGTGATCACCATTGAAAGGCAAAAATCATATCCCTGCTGTCACTTGACCAATTCAGAATGGTGGCTGAGTGCGAGTGGCAATGGTGATGATCTACTGATCAACAGTGATTACCATTGAAAGACAAAAATCATATCCCTGCTGTCACTTGACCAATTCAGAATGGTGGCTGAGTGCGAGTGGCAATGGTGATGATCTACTGATCAACAGTGATCACCATTGAAAGACAAAAATCATATCCCTGCTGTCACTTGACCAATTCAGAATGGTGGCTGAGTGCGAGTGGCAATGGTGATGATCTACTGATCAACAGTGATTACCATTGAAAGACAAAAATCATATCCCTGCTGTCACTTGACCAATTCAGAATGGTGGCTGAGTGCGAGTGGCAATGGTGATGATCTGCTGATCAACAGTGATTACCATTGAAAACAAAAATCATATCCCTGCTGTCACTTGACCAATTCAGAATGGTGGCTGAGTGCGAGTGGCAATGGTGATGATCTACTGATCAACAGTGATTACCATTGAAAGACAAAAATCATATCCCTGCTGTCACTTGACCAATTCAGAATGGTGGCTGAGTGCGAGTGGCAATGGTGATGATCTACTGATCAACAGTGATTACCATTGAAAGACAAAAATCATATCCCTGCTGTCACTTGACCAATTCAGAATGGTGGCTGAGTGCGAGTGGCAAGGTGATGATCTACTGATCAACAGTGATTACCATTGAAAGACAAAAACCATATCCCTACTGTCACTTGACCAATTCAGAATGGTGGCGCTAATTGCTCTATGTTTTCCACAGCTGAGGCCCCCCAATAAAAAAAATTGGACAGGGTGTGATGAAATGCGGCTGAAACGCAATTGTCTGGGTTCCCATCCGACTCGGTTTAAAACTGTCTGTTGTTTTTGGGATCCAACCCACCGGATCCGGGTCCAAGCAAACCAGTTCCACAAAGAGTGCTAAAAAGCTTGGACTTAGCCATTGTTATGACTTATGCCGCTAGTGGAGCCAGCATTTGCAGGTCCTCACTATCGCAAAGTCTTGGCATATTGAGACATCCTCATCTCGGACATCAGTTCTGAGAAGCAGGTGGAACCCTGTTGAGCTTGGGCTTTAATTTTTTTTTAGAAAAGTGAATGGGATCTGCATACGAATGTCAAATCTCGCTTGGAAGCCTCTCCCACAAACCAAGGTCAACAGCATCTCCAAGCATGAGGGGGCAACAGGAACAGTTTTCGTCATTCTGATTGAAGGTGCAGACATGGAACCTGGAACAATAGATAGAAGAACATCGACAGCTTCGGTGAAGCTGCCATGTGGTGGCAGCACTGTTGGCAAATCTGAAAAAATAAACGGAGCTGAATGGCGCTGGCCTTGCATTTTTCAGAAAACATCTGTTCAGAGAAAAATTACGCACCTCAGCAACATGTATGTTTCTTGTGCAGGATGCCTGCATCACTCCTGCTGCGCTCTGCAGTCAGTCAAAATGTTCTCAGGCAAAATATTTGATCAAGAAAAGGTCGAAGAAAATGTTTTGAGGTCAGCGAAATCCGCAAGCTGGCCAGCATGTCCCTTTTTCCGTCGCCCGTCCGCTTCTGAACGCAATTAAAATAACAGCGTTGGTTTAGGTTGAAATTATCGCAGCGCTACGGTGGCTCAGATGGTTAGCTCGTCTGTCTTCTGTGCTGGAGGTCCCGGGTTCAATTCTCGCCTGAGGCTGAATTTTTTCATGTTGATTATGAGATCAAAATTTCAAACCAGAATCGTTTGCACGCTTTTTACTTCTCAGTTGGAGTTTTCTGACCAATTTGAATTTGACGGGTCATCTCATTGCCCATTTTCGCACACACAGTTCATCTCAAGTTGTCTGACTGGCTCCGCTGGAGAAAATGTTTCAGGGACCGCCGTTGGGATTTGACCAATTCGCACAAATTGGACTTTGTTGATTTTTGAATTGTGAGCAGAGTTCTCTATGTTCTGTCTTGTTGCTTGTTTGGCTCCTCTGTGTTTGTGTTCGAAGACTTTAGCTCTGCACCCATCTTCCAAAGGTGAATATCCGAAACCATTTTCTGAGGACTTTCTGCGCAAAAGTCCCGGCAACACCGGTTGTGCACACTGCGCATCATCAATTTTGCCGTATGCTCTTGCAGCGAAAACAAAACAATGTTTCATGTCGCATTTTCTGCCACAAAACGGCCAAATGGAGTTCAAATGCTATGATTTTGGAATTTTTGGAAAGCTAAAAAGCATTCTCCACAACTCTTCCACAGATGTAAACCATGTTACAGCGGAAAAAATCGCACGATCATGAAAAATATCTGGCAAGACCCCGGCATTTTATCATATCCCAACATTTAACAATTTTTTCCTGAAATGATTTTGATGTTTTGCCAGTGAAAATATCGGGATTGTTTCAAACGCCAAAAATCGCCAATTTTCCGGCTTTATCACTTTGAAATTTGAACAAAATCCGTCACTTGGTTCAAGAGATAATCAACATTCTGTTGGCGAACCCCGTCTCCAGTGCTGCTCGTTTTTCTCTTCTCCTTCAGACTTGCGAACTGTGCGCACCTAGCGGCGAGAAACAGAAACATGAAAACACGCTTCACTCAGCAAGCGAATTTTGAACGGGGAACGGCGAAGCTTCCTTTACCTTCTGTTCCAGTGTCATGGTGCAGAGCTGGACTGGTGCATTTGTGAAAAAAGTCCATGAAAGTCCTCTTTTTCTCCATTTCCTTACCGCTTACACCCAGCCACCGGTCCATGTGGACCCATTTGCTTTTCTATTCGGATCCAAAAAGGCCAAATTTCCAGATCCAACCAGTCTGAAGACACTTTTTAATCTGCAGTTTTGCAATTCAACCCAAGCGAATAGATCCAGTTCCTCTCTGTCGTGACATCACATGCAGCAAGACCAGGCACTAGCAGACAGCTCGATCACTTTTTCATTTATTGTGCATTCTCGCTTCAGAGCATTCCGACCGCATCAACTCATTTCTGGGTTTCCAACAAAAAATGACAGGCATTGAGAGATTAAAGAAACAAAATTAAACAAACCCTGAGACAATGATTTATCGATCGTAGGTGTTTTGGCCACAATTGACCAGACAGGCCTCAAACATCCCAATATGCCATCAAACCATCCCTTTCTCTGCATCACACTGGCGCCGTTGTAACCCATTGTCGTAAGTTGCTCCTTTACATCTAAAACCAGCTTCAATTTCAACAGGTTTTCTTCTCTGGTGCCACCATTGTTATTATTATTGTTGTTGCCATTATTTGTGCCACCAGATGTTGCAGACTTGTCACCATGATTCGGAGACTGATGGCAACTCAAATGACCCAGTTCCTCCTGAATCATCAGCATGCTGAAACAGAGGTGGCAAACAGGTGACACTATGCACATCTGATATGGTTGCCCAATCGCCTTGCAGTGGGAAAGCATTTGAAAAATATGCTTCAACAAATTACGATTAAAGTAAAATGTGTACATGAGAAGGAATTCATGTGAAATCGCATGTGAAATTCATTACACGAGAGTGACTCTCCGAAAGCTTAGTAGGAAAACACATTTGGAGGATCACTTGAATGGTAACTGAACCTGCCTCCATATTATTATCATGGTGTGAATCTTTCAATGTCTCGAAGCTTCAAAAAAAAAAAAAAAAAACACCGTGTTGAAATTTTTCATGACGTTTTGGAGGTCAGTGCCTAACTTTTAACCTCGCTCAAACCTAGCTCATTCACCATTAAAAATTTTTGCATGATTTTTGGAAGTATTTGTGATGTGTTTTATCTCAATGTTTGAGCCGAGATTCTGCCACAAAGTGTTTGAAGAATGTGAAAAAGCAAAGAAAAAAGAGAAAGAAAGAAATGAAGAGAAAAAAGAAAATCTCCCTTGTCAACGACTTTCTTGATTTTCACAAAGCGTTGCATAATGAAGGACACCTTGCACCAAAGAAGGTCGAAACCTGAACAGAGATTCAAAAAATGGCAGGCCACCGTTCTGGGGTGATCCTGGTCTAAAGAGAGAAATTGAACCATCTGCATCTGTGGGTTTGTTGACAAAACTGGCCCTCGGCAGTGCTGAATTTTGCAAAAAAGCAAAATTAAATTTGAATCAATCGACTTTCTCATCAATGAAAATATTTACGTGGATTTGGATTTTGTCACTTTTTGCAATTTTTAAAAGCATTTTTCCCA
>JASGXE010006859.1:0-19669 GCA_030068105.1 Sinentomon sp. SZTP_YWyxl | reverse complement strand
TTCCTTGTTACTCCGGTGTTTCCATCATATGCACCTATGAGTAGGCAGGACAGGTTGACCCAATGAAAAGGAAAGTGAATGGGAAAAAAAACTTTTTTTTTGCAAATGTTAAATTTTTGATTACTTTATCAAATTGTTCAAAGTTTTGACCTTCTGGAAATGTGAGTTACTTTCATCAACGCAGAAGGTCAGAAGTTCGAATGCCGGATGAAGAAATCACAAATTCAACTTTTGCAAAAAAAAAAAAAACAGTATAAAATTCGCTTTCGTTTTCCCTGTACATCTTTCTTGTGATTCAAAGCATCCAACCTGCTTGTCAAGGATGGCATCACTAAAAGCAATCCACACTGCCAGCTGGTAGGAACTCCTTTCTTTCCAACAAAAATCGACTGATGGTTGGCTTAAATGTATGCATAGGTGCGCAACAATTTTCTGTTTCACATGTGGAATTATTATATTCACACCCTTGTTCTTCAAATGAGAGACTGCTCAAAGACACCTGTGGACCTCTTTTTCATTTGAACAACCTATGAATTGACATTAATTGGAGACAGACCCATTTTGGCCACATCCTTTCACCTGCATAATTTTACTGTGTAAACAAAGAAGCGAAGGTGTCAGATAACAGGGCTTTCTTGCGAACCACAGTTTACAATATATCTGATGAAACAAACTGGATCAGTGGTTCGCTGTGTTGCTCTCAATCTGCAACTGAGGTTTTCCCACAACTTTTTTTTAGAGGACCTTGTGCACATTGGTCTTAGGCAAAAGCTGGTGCTTGGCATGATGATGTGACAGTGGACCAACCCACAGAAAGGATAAAGAGCAAGAAATGCCAGAGAGAGATACCCACTTCTACAGTCATTTACTGGACAAAGACAATGCTTTCTTGTTGGTTGGCCAAACTTAGTTATTACAAAGGAAATTGATACAAATTATTGTACTATATTGTATGACATTAATTTACCATCTTGTAATGTAGCGGCTAGGAATCAGATGGACGAAGGGAAGGTACCTACAACTCCACTCAGAAAGTGTGCCATTTTGGCAGCACTACGAGGTCACTGCATACCTATTTTGTTAATGTACCCAAACATGGACATACTCGCCCTTACCGGGAATTTCGACGATTTTGTCTCCATGGTTCGAGTTGAGTCGACGTTTCGGGCGCATCGAGCGTCCGTTATCAAGACGAGACTGATTGAAAGCAGCGACGTTGCATGGTGATGTGTCTCAAAGGCGTTGGGGGAGGTAAGTGGAAGTGGGGTAGTGGCTGCGGTTTCTTTGGAGACCAGCTGAGGACCAGCCGGAGACCAGCTGAGTTCAGCTGGTCTTCAAGGAAACAACAGCCACTACCCCACTTCCACCTACCTCCCCCCAGCGCCTTTGGAGACACATCACAATGCAACGTCGCTGCTTTCAATCAGTCTCGTCTTGATAACGGATGCGCGATGCGCCCGAAACGTCGACTCAACTCGAACCATGGAGACAAAATCGTCGAAATTCCCGGTAAGGGTGATATTTCATTGTCAAACACGTCTCCAAGTTTCCAACCCACTGTTTACAGTTTGTTATGGACATACTCCTTTTGGTTTTTTTACAAGGAATGCATGTAGGTAGGGTTTTGCAAAGTTGTATTGTTGTCCTATTTGATTGCGCGAGTGACTAATCCATCTGCTTTCGTGTGTGGGTACCACAGTTACAGGTATATTTTTTCTGTTCAAAAACGTGGAAAAACCGTAGGTACCAAAGATATTCTCTAAGGTTGGTCAAGAAAAGAGTCTGCCAAATGTGCTCATCCAATCCACTGATCTTGATTTGCTTTGTATTTGAAGCACCATTGACTGAATGAAAATAATGCCCTCAGACCTATTTTCAATTTCCTCCGAGCGGCCATATTAGTGTGCAAGAGTTGGTGTACAATGACCACGCCTGTTTACCAATCGAATTCAGCTTTCCTGTATTTGTTGAAAATGACACAACACCAAGTGTCCTCGTTTCCAAAGATTTTGTTATTTGAGATTGACGATGACTAGTTTTTTCAACTGAAAAATAAAACACTTGCAGTAATGGCTTATTGCTATAGAATACGAGTATGACATCGAGGAAATAATTAGGACCCATTTGAAACACTGTCCACAGAGAGGTAGGTAGGTACCTGGCAAGCTGCATCCAGTGTGCGGGAGATGAGAAAGTACATTGCTCTTGAGACAAGTATTTTGAAAAAAAAGTGAAAACTTTTCCAAATGACCACTTCAGGGTCTGAATCCCAAAACTTTCAGTGAATCCCACAGGCCAAAGGTAAAAAGTACAATGTTAAAAAGTAATGAACAGATCGCAGTCAGGAAGAAAAGCTGTCTTTGTCTCTGTTTTAAATTGTCTCAATCAAGTCTTACACATGTTGCCCAATCAATTGTATATGTTGCCCAATCAAGCACAGGGCAATGACATTGGGCTCCCCTGACCAAGATTCAATTTTGGTTTAGATGCCAGTGTAAACCAGAAAAAAAAAAGTTTGATATCATGCATGAGAAGCAGTTTTTCTTGCTCTGGTGGACTGGACAGGGAAGGTGATGGACACAGACTGTCTGTCCATCAGGGAATGTGTCCATACTACCTCACCTGGCACAGTCAAATCCTGAATTTTTGCTGTTTTATTTTTTATCAAATTACAGCAGTTCAAAAATGTCAAGTTTCAACGGAAAGACAGTGGCCTAAAATTCAAATTTAATATGTTTCCATTTTTTACAATTTCGAAATTTTAAATATGGCATACATTTCATTTTAAAAATGCACATGGCAAGTTTCAAACAAAGGAGAAAAAAAATCGTGCAGCATATATTTTGCAACCAACCTCATAGGATCCATATGAACCATTGCATCTCAATGCCGAATAGCCAATTAGGTTGGTATGCAGCCAAAATGTAAAATTCCACAAGAACATAGGAAGAGAGACATCAAGTGAGATTGGCAGTGCGAAAAAATCCACGGAAATGGAGAAGGTATTCAAGAGCCAAGCATTGTCAGCAAAAATTCCTGTGCCTGGCAGCACACAGTGCTGCCAGATTACAAAAAGGAAAGAAGAACAAGAAGGCATGAGAAAAAGTGAGGCAAGTTCATTGATCTCACTCGCTGAGCTCAATAAAGCATCACCAACCAACCACATCAATCAAGTCAGCTGAATGGGAAGTTTTTGTTCAAGAGTCTTTTATTAGAATTGGTTTCTTGTCGAAAATAAAAAAACGGCCTGACTCGAATTGAAGTGGGAAAAGCACATCATGGGCCTATCTACGCCAGTGTACGAGAACATTGATAAATGGTTTAAATATGTGAGGGGATGAAAAGTCAAGACAGGCTTCACATACCTATCTTTCCACAACGAGTTTCTCCGTGGATTTTGAACTTCACATGGCAACATGCAGGCTGCCATCATCACACCATGCCCTTCCCTATCCTACTAAGAGCATGCTCACATGACATGATAGAGAGAAGCTAGGTAGGCATGTCTACCTATTTATGAACCCCTGGTAGGTATGTCACTTCTGTAAACATGGACTTTTGCACAGCCATCAATCAACCTTCCATTCCATATTCACCACATAAAGTAGGTTGGTACCACATTCAAAAATTAAAGCACTTGCCATACCTATGTTAACTTGAGCGGGGACTAAATGAAATGGCAGTGAACAATCTGATAAACAAAAAAATTCCTCTGTGCCAACTTGCATCAGTTCAAGTGACTGTTTTTTTTTTTGCTCGACAGCAACTTTCAAATGAGAGATTAGCCAACTCAGCTACAGACAAGAGCCCAATTGACATGATGCAAACATTACAGGATAAGCAAACCAGAACGACCTTTTCAACACATCATGCTTCTTGGTAGAATTTTTCAGCTGTTAGTCCTTTTTCAAGAAAACCACAAAAAATTTAACTTTATAGTTGAAAAACAAAAGAAAAATGCTTGCAGTCAATATCAATTTTTCTTATTTTACGGGTCAAACATGGAAACATTATTCAAGTTCACAGTGTCATATTCGCAAAGGAACAAGTGCACGAGTGGGTAACGATAAAAGATGACTTGGTAGTCAAGCATACTTGGAAGATATGCAAATGAAAAATCTGGCTTCAACTCAAGTTCGAATAGAGTAAAAAAACACAATATGATCATTGACCACTTACAGTCAGATCATCAGCCCCACTCAGGCATTCAGACATCGATGACAAGTACCTCCATAGCACTTGTCATTGATGTCGACTTAAGCCTTTGTTTTTTCAAACCTGGTCTAACCTTGAGGTTACCTTACCTCGGTCATATGTACATGGTACCTACTGGGCCTGAATAAAATGATTCTGAGCTAACATTTTCCCCAAGCCCCATGCACCTCACAGGTTAGGTTAAGGTCAGATAGGCTTATTGATTGATAAAATACTGCGTTTCGGCAGGCCTCCTGCTTCCCAGAACAAAAGTGTGGTTAACAAGTTCCAAATAACTAAGTAAGTACCTAACTGCTCCATTGGCAATAGCCAATTTTGCAGACTTTATGGTCTGAAGAACTTGTACCTATACTGAGCAGTAGGCTGACAACAAGCTATTGCCGATAAGGCAAGGGGGTCAGGTCACATATTCGGAACTGTTAAAACCAAATTTTCTCTTCCAAAATCATTGAGGACAGCAACTAAATTCCAAATGTTCAGCTGTCGCAAACAACTGGGCCCCCCACAACCAGCAGGCACAAAATGTCCCAGAGTAGACTTTAGTAGGGACTTTTTTCACATCTAACTGTGCAGATACATAGATATGGGAGTTCTTTGACATCCCCCTGTCTATCTTAAAAATGGACACAGTTGCAGTGAACTGATTCTTGCAATAATTTTAAGGCCCAGGGGAAGCCCACGATGATACCAAAATGATAAATTTGGCGTTGGCAAAATTTGAAAAGATGGGGCATTTTCAAGAACCAATCATCCATGCAGACTGTGTCAGCGATGGACTTAAAATTAATTGAAACCTTGTCAGCAGATTAAGGGGAGCTACTAAAAAATCGGACTTTTTTCTATTTTTGCTTTGATTCCAATGAAACTTTTACCAGTGTTAGAGACCTATAAGAGATGTTGTATCCAATTTTTAAAGTTGACCTTTGACCATTTGTTTGGCTGGAAGGGTCGCGATACTTGCAAATTTGAAGCGTTTGCAAGAAATCTATCTTCTCCGGTGGTTTTTATCTGACGGTGATGAAATTTTGCAAGGTGGAAGTGGACACCTGTGGCAACAAAATAATGGGGCATTTTTTCTCTGCCATGTCTGGGGGCTTCAGAATATGATTCTAAAGTTGCGCGAAGGAAAAAGCGGTAGCGTTCCACTGTCAACTTGAGGCCATAACTTCTCTCCCGATCACTCAATCTAAAAATGCCCCCATTATTCAATTTCTAAGTTACATGTGGGTATGTGGTCAAAATTTCATCAAAATCGGTTGAAAAACATGGGAGGAGATAGGTTTTGAAGTTGCGGAAATCATCCGAAACATTAAAGCGACAAAATAGGAGTTAAAGTTGGGATTTCCCCGACCGCAAGGCACCACTTTCAAGCCCGCAGTGATTCGGACGTAGGTACAGGGTGATCCAAAAAAAAAGGAAACAACTTTTTTCTGGCTTTTTAGTTCTGTAAAGTATTTTGGGCTTCAAAGAAAATCTGAAATGGATCAACAAGGTCTTCTTCATCTTTTTCAGTCACGACATGTGCCTTTTAAGTCACAACATGTGCCTTTTGAGTCACAATCTGATCCCAACTATGGGCTCAGATGGCCTAAGAAAAAGCTGACATGAAATGTGTTTCTTATTAGTAATTGGATTCCCATTCCGTGAGGTGCTTTGGGAATTAAAGTTGCCTGAACATATCGAACATCATCTTCTTTATCCTGCTGAGTAACGGCAAGTGTTGTTTCTCGGAAAACGACTGGGTACTTGAACCCCAAAACAGCCCCAAATGGACCCCCCAATGAAAAGTGAAGCAAAATGCTTTTCGGTCTGTTTTCAGGCCTGATTTGGCTAGATGGGCGCCAGAGAAAAGCATTTTTGTTGTAAAGGACAAAATGTTTTTACCTAAATTGATGCATTAAAGCACCATGTCATGCAGAAAACTGAACACCAAAAGCGAAGTTCCCGAAATCATGTCAACCCTGAAAACAGACCAAAAACCATTTCGCTTACCTTTTCTTTTGGGTTCCATATGGGGCTGTTTTTGGTTGGAGTATCCAGTCAATTTCTGAGAAACAGTAGCATGCCATGATAAAGACGATGATGTTCGATATGTTTAAGCATCTTTAATGCCTAAAACACCAATAGGAAATCAGGGAACTCAGTTCACTTCCGTTTGTCTTTGGGAGCTCAGTTGGGGATCAGATTGTGACCACCCAAACAGGGCACATGAGACAGACCACACAAAAGGCACATGCTATGACTAAAAAAGATGAAGGAGACCTTGTTGGACCATTTTAGACTTTCTTTGAAGCCCAAAATACTTTACAGGGCCAAAAAGCCACGAAAAAATATTTCAGTTTCCTTTTTTTTGGATCACCCTGTATCTTTCGGAAGCTATAGCGACCATATTAGTTGGCCGATTTTAATGAAACAAAGTGCAAAATGATCGTAAAAGAATGCAGATTCCGAAAATGTGAAGTAACCAAGTGATTTTTTTGAAAAAATTATCACTTTTTTTAGTAGCTACCCTTAATGGTATGTATTGGTATCCCAGGAGAAAACTAAGATTTTCTGCATTTACCTCCGTTTATTCATCGTTTTCCAAACGCCATGAAATTTAGAGCCATCGTCAAAAAGACTCCGAAGCATGACAACCTGTATTGACCCTACCAAAACCATAATTGCTATTTCAGAGAACGACCACCACTGAATGCGACTGTAATTGCTCTCGGCAATGTTCCGATCCCTTGCTTCCATTGCACGAAAATGATCTTGTATCCTTTCAACCTGATTCAACTGGGTCTTCACGTGAGTTATCAATTCCTGGATGTCTTGAATTTTCATGTCGTACAATTCTGTCCCAGTTGAGTCGACACCACCTCCGGCCTCAGTTGCTGTGCCTTCTGAAGCCGCCTTTGACTTGTCACCATCAAGCTGTTCCCAAATATCGTCTTCTCCCGTATCAATAGTCAACTCAAAAAACACAGTTTTACGGTTGAATCGACTGAATGTGTTATCCCAACACAGCTTGTGATCACCATCTTCAGATGCTTCCACTCTATGAGTTGAGTCTGTTTTCTTGACGTCACTCACCAAAACTCTACCAGACGGGGTGGTGAGCTGGAAGCTGATATCCAACTCCCCTTGTCCCCCATCGATAACCTGATATTCAACATCGATGATATTTGAACGCTTAACTTCTTGATAGAAGCATTCAGTTGTCCCAGGGTTGACATTTATTGTCATTTCTGTCTCGGAGAATGCCCAGGCGAACGTGACAAAACAACTGTACCAAATTGATGTTGATATGACCATAGGCACAAAATGAAAGAAGCATAATTGCCTCATGCTGGTACCTAGGTATGCCTAAATGAATGTAAAATCCCATAAAAACATCAATTAGCCATGATGTAATACAGATTTTCCACTGACCTATTGTCTCGTAAACTGGTAAAAACTAAAAGCACACCAAAACTACCTATATTTACGTTTACCTGAATACTCGGGCCTGCCATTGGGTATGCACAATTATTCAGGGTTGATACCTATGTGAAAACAGAAGTTATTTTTGTCTAAAACTCCATTTGCTTTGAAATTTGAATGTGTGCAATCAACACCTAGGTAACTAACACCAAAAACTTTTTGTTCTGTAATGTGGGTACATACCTAATGGTCGTTAGGCTGAGAACTCATAACAGTAATGTACGACTTGAGCCTTCCACTCACAACACCGTTTTTAGCACACACCTACCAAACATGTTTCTAATACTGGTATTTTCTTTCTTTTCCTTTTGTGTCATGGCTCGTCCATGGCACTTTTCATTTAATCCCAGGGTTGTTGGACTTAAAAATTATTATGGCAATGTTTGCTTGTGCCCTGTCTTTGAATTTCGACAATGATGCCATGTTTCTGACAGGGTTGCCACACCTCCTGGAAATCCTGGAATTTGTAAAGCCTGGAATATAGGGCTGTGCGAATCGGTATTCGAATCAAATACCCCGAATCGAATCCATGTTGTTCGAATCCGAATCCATCTCCCAGTTTCGAATCGAATCATTTCGAATCGAATCGTCCAAGATTCGAGATTTTCGAATCGAATCAAGAGTTGCACAGTCCTATGAATACTGGCTTTCTTCAAAGTAATTGCAATTCCCAATTCTCGATAACAGAATGTATGTTGGCTGTTACCTTCGCATTTTGGTGCCGCAGGCAGAAGTTCTAAATTTTTTCGAATCCTGCAAATTTCTCGAATCGAATCTCAAAAGTTCGAATCTCGAATCACATTTTTTCTTCGAATCGAAGCGAATCTTGAATCTTCGAAGCGAATCGCACAGCCCTAATGGTAAACCTGAAACATCCATGTTGCCGTCTTCAAATACAAACTTGTTGTCACCAACAAATAAGAATGAGCGTCGGTTCAATTAGAATGAGCGCCGACGATCAAATCAAATTCAAAAATTGTACAGGGTGGTTCAAATTGTAATTTTGAGCACACCAGTGCCTGCACATCAGCCAAACTTTGCATGCAGGTTCTTCCAATGTGGGTGCATGTCCTCCTTTCCTCAGATTTCGTTTTCCCCTCCACCCCACTTTGGGGGGGCAACCCCCAACTCCATGTCATATGTGTTATATACATATGCCATATTATATACATGAAACGGACGGCACGTTTTTGAGCACACCAGTGCTTGCACAACAGCCAAACTTTGCATGCAGGTTCTTCCAATGTGAGTGCGTGTCCTCCTTTCCTCAGATTTCGTTTCCCCCACCCCACTTTGGGGGGGCAATCTCCAACCCCATATCATATGTATTATAATATACATGAAACGGACGGCACGTTTTTGAGCACACCAGTGCCTGCACATCAGCCAAACTTTGCATGCAGGTTCTTCCAATGTGGGTGCATGTTCTCCTTTCCTGAGATTTCGTTTCCCCCCACCCCACTTTGGGGGGCAACCCCCAACCCCATGTCATGGGCCCCTATGTATTATATACATGAAACGGACGGCCCAGTTTTTGAGCACACCAGTGCCTGCACAACAGCCAAACTTTGCATGCAGGTTCTTCCTATGTGGGTGCATGTCCTCCTGTCCTTTCCTTGTTTTTTTTTTCTGGTTTCCGATGACGTTTTGATGTTTGTCAGGTCTTCTTGTTGAGGCTCTTCGGTAGGCCTCATCTACATTTAGACATCTCTTTTTGCCTCCCTGATTTTACTTTCTGGTTCGCTATTTTTTGAATTTCTCATTTCCAACAATTGGTTTGAATGATGCTGTGTCAATCATGGTGTTCAGACATTTGCCTAATCAACTGATGGAAGATTTTTTTCATAAGTTGTTACCTACCTTCTTGTCACTGTTGGCCTTGTTCAACTGAGTCATGTATTTTCTAGAATCATAACAGCACTTTAGGCCTCAAGATAGGACTGTCTTTAAGGCCTAAAAGCCTGGTATGACTACAGGGTTCCCACAGTCAGTGGCGTAACAAGGTGTTCACGGGCCCCGGGCAAAAAGTTTTGGCTGGGCCCCCCAGTCTAGTTCACACCCTCCCTCTGATGCCCTGACATAAAAAAGGCCCCCCCTCACACCCTGATCAAAAAAGGTCCCCTCTCACACCCCGATCGAAAAAGGTCCCCTCCTCTCACACCCCGGTCAAAAAAAAGGTCCCCTCTCACAGCCCGATCAAAAAAAGGCTCGTCGTCGGGCCCCCCAGACCCTTTGGGCCCCGGGGCAGTGCCCTGCCTGCCCATGCGGTTGTTACGCCCCTGCCCACAGTCATATTTTTTAAGTCACTTGAAAAAATATGACTTTACCAAACAGACGTTCGTTTTTCTGTAACGACTTTGTGATGGTGGTCGGGAAAAATCAAGCTTCTGTATGCAGTAAAAAAATTAAACCCGTGGAAGTTTTGCATTGCAATGCAATGAAAACCGTGCAAAATTCTGTCATCAGACCTACGTTTTTGCTCTACGTTTGTGCCCTTTTCTAGCCCCAATAAAATGAAGCGACTGCCGTTTCCTGCCTTTCCAATGATTTAAATGTAGCCGAGTACCCTTGAAAACTGACAGATTCTACTGCCAAATGATTGCTGTGATATTCAGAAACTTCATAACAAAAAATCTTGATCACAAAAATGTTCAATTCAAAATGCTTTCAACATTTGAGAAAGTGCTTGTTTTGCCATCCTCCAAAATTTTAGTACCTAATTGTACCCCTTTTCCATTTTTGTTCGAAACTGAATGTTAATGAGGAGGAGCGCTCATGAGTCATGCGTAAATCAGTGTAAGCCATCCGCAAAGGGTCGTGGGTCTTTGTTAGACGTTTTTGTGTTAGATTGTTCATTGACTGTCTGTTTGATAGACTGTAGATTGGCAGACTTCATTGTGGATAGCGTTCGGAGTGAGGGAATATTCCCAAAATTCCCGGGAATATTCCCAAAATTTGCGGGAATTTTCTATCAAAATTTCTGACAAAATTCTTGCTTTTTTTACTTTTGAATATTTCACATTCAAAATTTAGGTTGGTAACCCCATGTCTAGTTTTGGTTTTCTCATCTATTTTAGACTTTTTGTCTCCAGTGTAGCCAGCGTTGGGAATAAAGGGGGTATGATAGGAAGGCGTTGAACTTCGATAAGTGCATTTTCTGCTGTGAAGGAATACGGACGGTTGCTCTCCCTTCAATTTAATAAAAATTGTGGGCTTTTGTTGTTTTGAGCTGTTTTGCTCCTTTTGCCTGTCTTCCTTTTACCCAGAGCTGTGAATGGGTACAGGGTTGGGCATAGGGGGGTAGGGGGAGGTTACCCCCTGGCCTTCGGCCGAGGTTACCCCCCCCCCAGCCTTTTTCCGAGGGTATCCTTGGCCGAAGGCCAAGGGTACCCTCGGAAAAAGGTGAGAAAAGAGTCCTGGTACCAGGACTTCAATAGGTAGCAACATTGTTTCTTTTGTACCTACTTTCTGTTTTGATTCCCCTGCCGGAAAAAGGCTAGGGGGGTAACCTCTGCCAAAGGCCGAGGTTACCCCCCCCCCCTAGAATGTTGCTATTGAAGTGCTTCCTGGTGTGTGCCCTGCACACACCAGGAAGTGTGTGTGCCCTGCACACACCAACGTGTGGGATCCTCCCGCGAATGAGTTGGGAAAACTCGGCTTGAAAGTTGGGAATTTCAACTGTGCTCCCCCCAAATATTCCCCTCGCTACGCCCCTGCAGATGAGTTCAGGATGCAACGCATGGAAAGAGCGGAAAGATGGAATTCCTCAAAGATCCCAAAGGGAAACGCGATGGAAACCAGGCAGGCAGGCAGGCAGGCAGGCAGGCAGGCAGGCAGGCAGGCAGGCAGGCAGGCAGGCAGGCAGGCAGGCAGGCAGGCAGGCAGGCAGGCAGGCAGGCAGGCAGGCAGGCAGGCAGGCAGGCAGGCAGGCAGGCAGGCAGGCAGGCAGGCAGGCAGGCAGGCAGGCAGGCAGGCAGGCAGCAGGCAGGCAGGCAGGCAGGCAGGCAGGCAGGCAGGCAGGAGGCAGGCAGGCAGGCAGGCAGGCAGGCAGGCAGGCAGGCAGGCAGGCAGCAGGCAGGCAGGCAGGCAGGCAGGCAGGCAGGCAGGCAGGCAGGCAGGCAGGCAGGCAGGCAGGCAGGCAGGCAGGCAGGCAGGCAGGCAGGCAGGCAGGCAGGCAGGCAGGCAGGCAGGCAGGCAGGCAGGCAGGCAGGCAGGCAGGCAGGCAGGCAGGCAGCGGCAGGCAGGCAGGCAGGCAGGCAGGCAGGCAGGCAGGCAGGCAGGCAGGCAGGCAGGCAGGCAGGCAGGCAGGCAGGCAGGCAGGCAGGCAGGCAGGCAGGCAGGCAGGCAGGCAGGCAGGCAGGCAGGCAGGCAGGCAGGCAGGCAGGCAGGCAGGCAGGCAGGCAGGCAGGCAGGCAGGCAGGCAGGGAGGCAGGCAGGCAGGCAGGCAGGCAGGCAGGCAGGCAGGCAGGCAGGCAGGCAGGCAGGCAGGCAGGCAGGCAGGCAGGCAGGCAGGCAGGCAGGCAGGCAGGCAGGCAGGCAGGCAGCACAGGCAGGCAGGCAGGCAGGCAGGCAGGCAGGGGCAGGCAGGCAGGCAGGCAGGCAGGCAGGCAGGCAGGCAGGCAGGCAGGCAGGCAGGCAGGCAGGCAGGCAGGCAGGCAGGCAGGCAGGCAGGCAGGCAGGCAGGCAGGCAGGCAGGCAGGCAGGCAGGCAGGCAGGCAGGCAGGCAGGCAGGCAGGCAGGCAGCAGGCAGGCAGGCAGGCAGGCAGGCAGGCAGGCAGGCAGGCAGGCAGGCAGGCAGGCAGGCAGGCAGGCAGGCAGGCAGGCAGGCAGGCAGGCAGGCAGGCAGGGCAGGCAGGCAGGCAGGCAGGCAGGCAGGCAGGCAGGCAGGCAGGCAGGCAGGCAGGCAGGCAGGCAGCAGGCAGGCAGGCAGGCAGGCAGGCAGGCAGGCAGGCAGGCAGGCAGGCAGGCAGGCAGGCAGGCAGGCAGGCAGGCAGGCAGGCAGGCAGGCAGGCAGGCAGGCAGGCAGGCAGGCAGGCAGGCAGGCAGGCAGGCAGCAGGCAGGCAGGCAGGCAGGCAGGCAGGCAGGCAGGCAGGCAGGCAGGCAGGGGCAGGCAGCAGGCAGGCAGGCAGGCAGGCAGGCAGGCAGGCAGGCAGGCAGCAGGCAGGCAGGCAGGCAGGCAGGCAGGCAGGCAGGCAGGCAGGCAGGCAGGCAGGCAGGCAGGCAGGCAGGCAGGCAGCAGGCAGGCAGGCAGGCAGGCAGGCAGGCAGGCAGGCAGGCAGGGCAGGCAGGCAGGCAGGCAGGCAGGCAGGCAGGCAGGCAGGCAGGCAGGAGGCAGGCAGGCAGGCAGGCAGGCAGGCAGGCAGGCAGGCAGGCAGGCAGGCAGGCAGGCAGGCAGGCAGGCAGGCAGGCAGGCAGGCAGGCAGGCAGGCAGGCAGGCAGGCAGGCAGGCAGGCAGGCAGGCAGGCAGGCAGGCAGGCAGGCAGGCAGGCAGGCAGGCAGGCAGGCAGGCAGGCAGGCAGGCAGGCAGGCAGGCAGGCAGGCAGGCAGGCAGGCAGGCAGGCAGGCAGGCAGGCAGGCAGGCAGGCAGGCAGGCAGGCAGGCAGGCAGGGCAGGCAGGCAGCAGGCAGCAGGCAGCAGGCAGCAGGCAGCAGGCAGCAGGCAGCAGGCAGCAGGCAGCAGGCAGCAGGCAGCAGGCAGCAGGCAGCAGGCAGGCAGGCAGGCAGGCAGGCAGGCAGGCAGGCAGGCAGGCAGGCAGGCAGGCAGGCAGGCAGGCAGGCAGGCAGGCAGGCAGGCAGGCAGGCGGCAGGCAGGCAGGCAGGCAGGCAGGCAGGCAGGCAGGCAGGAGGCAGGCAGGCAGGCAGGCAGGCAGGCAGGCAGGCAGGCAGGCAGGCAGGCAGGCAGGCAGGCAGGCAGGCAGGCAGGCAGGCAGCAGGCAGGCAGGCAGGCAGGCAGGCAGGCAGGCAGGCAGGCAGGCAGGCAGGCAGGCAGGCAGGCAGGCAGGCAGGCAGGCAGGCAGGCAGGCAGGCAGGCAGGCAGGCAGGCAGGCAGGCAGGCAGGCAGGCAGGCAGGCAGGCAGGCAGGCAGGCAGGCAGGCAGGCAGGCAGGCAGGCAGGCAGGCAGGCAGGCAGGCAGGCAGGCAGGCAGGCAGGCAGGCAGGCAGGCAGGCAGGCAGGCAGGCAGGCAGGCAGGCAGGCAGGCAGGCAGGCAGGCAGGCAGGCAGGCAGGCAGGCAGGCAGGCAGGCAGGCAGGCAGGCAGGCAGGCAGGCAGGCAGGCAGGCAGGCAGGCAGGCAGGCAGGCAGGCAGGCAGGCAGGCACCCATATTCTGAAAAGGCAAAGAAATGAGTTTCACATCGCGAAGTCCATTCAATATGGGATGTTTTTTCTTTTTTGCTTTTTTCTTTTATTTTTTCATTTTTCACACCTATCTACACTGGTACCCAAACTTCAAAAAAAAAAAAAAAACAACCATTTTAAACATCATATGTCATAACGCTTAAAAGAAAAAGTGGAGGAAATGTGCTTCATTTGACATGGAGCCAAATGGGAGCTAAATGAGACCAAAATGTGTGCTGTTGGATTGCGGCGTTAAAAGGGGGTATCCGCCACGAAAGACATGCGAGTGAATGGCGGACCGCAGTGCGATGCCCACAGAAAGTGAAATTTCTCCTGAACAAAGTGACGGATTTTGATGTGGTTGCCTATGGTGCAAAGCAAAAAAAAATGAGCGCGAGGAAGCCTTCCACTTTCCAAAAATACCAAAATCATTGAAATTGAACACCATTTGGCAATTTTATTTACCAGAGAAGACGTGACATGGCAGCATCTTTTGTTTTTGAGCGGGGAAGAGGCCGCGTCCACCTGGGAGTCCGTGGGAGTCACGGCTCTTCCCCGCGCAAAAACAAAATGTTGCTGCAATGTCGCGTTTTCTCTGGTATATAAAATTGCCCAATGGTGTTCAATTTCAATTATTTTGGTATTTTTGGAGAGTGGAAGGCTTCCTCCACACCTCTAGGTCGAAACCATGCTATAACGGACAAAATAGCACAATCTTTCAAAATGCCTGGCAGGAACCCGGAATTTTGTAACACCGAAGCTTGAGCACTTTTCGCAAAAAAAAAGGTTGGGATCGTCATACATGTGTGAAAGCGCTCATTTTTTTAGCTTTGCACCATAGCCACCATTGTGCGGGTCAATTTTGGTTTGGCTGTGCGCGGGTCAATTTTGGCTGTGCGCGGCTGTGTGCGGGTCAATTTTGGCTGTGCGCGGCTCTGCACGGGTCCATTTTGGCTGAACGCGGGCGTGGTCGGGTCCATTTTGGGTGTGCACGCTGTGCACGACAGTGCTCGGGTCCATTTTGGCTGTGCGCCAGGGTTGAGCATAGGGGGGGGGTAGGGGGGGTCACCCCCCCCCCTGGCCTTCGGCCGAGGTTACCCCCCCAGCCTTTTTCCGACGGCACCCTTGGCCGAAGGCCAAGGGTACCGTCGGAAAAAGGTGGGAAAAGAGTCCTGGTGTGTGTGCAGGGCACACACCAGGACTTCAATAGGAGCAACATTGTTTCTTTGTACTTTCTGTTTTTATTCCCCTGCCGGAAAAAGGCTAGGGGGGTAACCTCTGCCTTTGGCCGAGGTTACCCCCCCTACCCCCCACCCTAGAATGTTGCTATCAAAGTCCTTCCTGGTGTGTGCCCTGAACACACCAGGAAGGACTTCAATAGCAACATTCTGTTTCTTTTGTACCTACTTCCTTTTTGATTCCCCTGCCGGAAAAAGGCCAGGGGGGGGTAACCTCGGCCTTTGGCTCAGGTTACCCCCTATCCTTTTTCCAAGGGTACCTTTGGCCAAAGTCCTCGTGTGTCCTGCACACACCAGGAAGAACTTCAATAGCAACATTCTGTTTCTTTTGTAATTCCTGTTTTGATTCCCCTGCTGGAAAAAGGCTAGGGGGGGGGGTAACCTCGACCTTCGGCCGATGTTACCCCCTAGCCTTTTTCCGAGGGGACCCTTGGCCGAAGTCCTGGTGTGTGCCCTGCACACCCCAGGACTTCAATAGCTACATTCTGTTTCTTTTGTACTTTCTGTTTTGATTTACAGAAAATGGTAAAATGAAAAAAAACTCATCCAGAAAGTCGTGTCTGACAGTTATTTCCTTGCTCCATCTATTGCGACTGCAAACCCTCCAGGATAAGGAAAAAAGGACCTGAAATGTCGTAAAATGGCATCTGAGGACCCCTGATTTTTCAATTTTTCAAAAAAGCTTCAGCTTTTGGGGGACGCTGTCCCCCAAACCCCCTGCCGGGGGCGCTGCCCCCTGGACCCCCGCTGGGGGGCACAGCCCCCCAGACCCCCCATGCTGGGGGGCTTCCGCCCCCCAGACCCCCTGCATTTTCGGTGCCCTACCCCCCCCGTCGTAGACCTCTTTACTCCCCCTCTAAGGTTCCCTACCTTGCCCATCCCTGCTGTGCGCGGCTCACTTTTGGCTGCACGCGGCTGTGCGCGGGTCCATTTTGGCTCTGCGCGGGTCCATTTTGGCTGTGCTCGGGTCCATTTTGGCTGTGCTCGGGTCCATTTTGACTGCGTGGTTGTGCGCGGCTGAGCACGGGTCCATTTTGACTGTGCGCAGCTGTGCGTGGGTGGGTCAATTTTGGCTGTGCGCGGGTCCGTCCATTTTGGTTGTGCGCGGGTCCATTTTGGCTGTGTGCGGGTCAATTTTGGCTGTGCGCGGGTCAATTTTGGCTGTGCGCGGGTCAATTTTGGTGTGCGCGGCTGTGCGCGGGTCAATTTTGGCTGCGCGCGGGTGTGCGCGGCTGTGCGTGGGTCAATTTTGGCTGTGCGCAGGTGTGCGCGGGTCAATTTTGGCTGTGCGTGGGTGTGTTCATGTTTTAGTAATAACCGACATTGGGCAACCCTGGCGCAGCCCTGATTTACACTCCACCCCCTCAATTACAATCTCCCCCCAATGAAAATCATACACACTACCACTGTATAAAGCCTGGATTAGTTCAACAAACATGTCGCACACCCCCACTGATTTTATCCTCCTCCAAATGTCCTGCCATCTCACTCTATCATATGCTCCCTTAATGTCAACAAACACAGCCCTCAAGTCCCGTTTTTCACTTCGAGCACATTCAATTAATTGTGTGATAACGAACAAATTATCACACAACTGCCGGCCCTTTCGAAATCCTTGCTGCATTTGCCCCAAGCACCCTGCTGTCTCCAGCCAGCATTCCAATGTCGCAGTCAGAATGCTAACAAACAACTTGTATTCCTGGCTAGTAACTGCCACAGGACGGTAACTCCCTATCGATGCCTTATTGCCTTATCTTTTCCCCCACCTTTGTAGAACATCTTAACTCTGACCTTCTTCCACTCATCTGGAACCTTCTGCCGCTGCAGTAAGATGTCGTTAAACTTAACCCTAAGCCTCCCCTTGCCCAAATTCCCCAGAACCTTAAGACCTTCAGCCAACACACCATCCTCTCCTGCTGCCTTTCCCTCACTCAGCTTTGCAAGTGCCTTCCCCAGTTCCTCCGTACTAATAATATCCACCAAACTCGAGGAATCCAAGTCACTGGAATCTAAACAGTCATATCCTGACTGCAATCGCTCTAGCCCACTTTTCCACAACTCTTCACATCCCCCAGGGCTTCTTTGTCCCCAAATATCATTTATATACTCGAGTAATGCTTCTGACCTGGCCTTCTGCTCTCCCTCAATGTCTCCAAAATCCACCTGCCCATAGTTATTCCCCTCAACAAGGCTCTCCACCGCTGTATACTTGCCCAAATCTGCTTTCCACCACACCGTCCTTTTTTAAGCTCCTGATCTCGCTCAACCAAACGTTCCCGCAGTTTTTCCTTTTCAACACTCACTCTCTCTGCAGGCATCCAATTTTTCCCGCTGCCCAACACTGGACAATGTCTGCTCGCTATTCTCCTCTCTCTAACTGGCGGAACTGCTTCCCTAATTTCATCATCCCACCAGTCTCTGTCTCTCCAGCCTGCATCCACAAAGTTCCTGGTTCTGGCCTCAATGTTCTGCGGCATTTGCTCCACCCAAGAAGCTGCCATCTGTTCGTTCATGACCATCCACCTCATCTTTTTTTTTCACTGAAAAAAAAACTTCCACATTCTCAGCCCACATTTTTGCTTCCTCCTTTTTTCTTAGCAGGTTCCATCTGCCTTCACCGGGGTCTTTTTTCCTCTGCCTTCTGCAACCAACTCTCCTTTTCTTTTTCCCCAGCACCGAAACCTTCAGGCCGAAGTGGTCACTCGGCACACCCATGACTGTGTGGAATCCACCTCCATTTTTTCCAAGCGCCACTCAACTGTTCGCCTGCACAACAACGGGCTCGACAAAAACACTTAACAAAATCGCTTAACGCTTAACAAAACGACTAAAACACTTAACATGCACTTAACACAAAACAAATCAGGGATGTCCGACTTTTTTCCGAATTTCTTGTTCTTTCGCTTTTCTGCTAAACACTACACGCACTTAACGCTTAATAAATCAGCGATGTCCAACTTTTTTCCAAATTTTTTTCTTCTTTCGCATACTTGCTTGAAGCTTAACACTTCACGCTCAACAAAAAGACTGAAACACAACCGGTCAAGCTCGATTGCCGTACGCCGTACGCACAATCTCCCCCCAATGAAAGTCATACACACTGCCACTATACAAAGCCTGAACCAGTTCGATAAACATGTCACACACCCCCACCGATTTCAGCCTTGTCCAAATGTCATGCCACCTCACTCTATCATATGCCACCCTTATGTCAACAAATACCATGCTCAAGTCACGTTTTTCAATTCGAGCACACTCAATCACTTGAGATATAACAAACAGATTATCACACAACTGCCGGCCTTTTCGAAACCCCTGCTGCATCTGACCTAAGCACCCTGATGTCTCCAGCCAACACTCCAATCTTGCCGTAAGAATACTAACAAACAACTTGTATTCTTGGCTCGTAACTGCCACCGGCCTATAGCTCCCTATCTTTGCTTTGTCTTTTCCACCCCCTTTGTAAACCATCCTAACTCTGACCTTCTTCCACTCAACTGGAACCCTCTGTCGTTGTAGCAGAATATCATTCAGCTCAGCCCTAAGCCTCTCCTTGCTCACACTTCCCAAGCACTTAAGACCCTCAGCTAACACGCCATCCTCTCCTGGAGCCTTTCCCATACTCATCTTTGCAAGTGTCTTCTCCAATTCCTCCATTGTGATAATGTCTACCAAACTCGAAGACACCATATGATCTACCCCAGACTGCACCTGACAATTTCTCCAGGTCTCTTCATGACCCCTGGAAGAAGCCGGGCCCCAAATATCATTTACATACTCCTGCAATGCTGACCCCATGGCATTTCTTTCTCCCTTGCTGCCCCCTTCTTGTTGGCCATGGACATTCCCTTCCACCAGATCAACCTTCCACTTTAAGCTCTAGCTCTCGTTTGGCCATACGTTCTCGCAGCTTTTGCCTCTTTAACTCTTTCACCCTTTCTCTGCATGCATCCAGATTTGCTCGCTTTCTCTCACCTCCTGCATGTCTAAATTCTCTACTGGCCTTTCTCCTCTCTCCAACTGCTTCCCTAATTTCATCATCCCACCAATCTCTATCTCTCCATCCCTCATCTACCAAGTTGCCATTTCTGGCGCCCGTGCTTCGTGGCATTTGCTCCACCCACGCTGCCATCATCTGCTCATGACCATACACCTCATCTTCCTCCCCAAAAACAGCTTCTACCATATCAGCCCACTTTATAGCCTCTTACTTTCTCCTTAGCAAATTCCATCCCCCATCTTCTTTGTTCCTTTTCTGTCGCCTTCCCTTCTTTTTCTTCCTTCCCCGAACCCACACCTTCAAACCAAAGTGGTCACTCTGTACCCCCCATGATTCTGCAGAATCAATCTCCATTTTCTCCAAACGCCACTCAAGTGTTCGCCTACACAACAACCAATCAATTGTGGACTATACAG
>JASGXE010006858.1:0-19272 GCA_030068105.1 Sinentomon sp. SZTP_YWyxl | reverse complement strand
CAGCCCAAAAAGTTGCCCCATGGTCGTAGACGGGTGTGACGTCACAATGTTAAAGTGCCGTCTGTCCGAATCCCCCCTTATTGTTCTCTCAAGACTATTTAGCTTGTTCACCAGGCTTGGTATCCTTGCGCAACAATTTTTTTGTGCAATGAATAATATCTTTTCTTTTGCTGCCTGTTTGTTTTTCCCCTGGTCATAAAACTTTCACTAGTTATGACTCATAACTTGTGCCTTTTTATACCACCAGTACCCTTGCGGACAGTATTGGTTAAAGAAGAAAAAAATTAGTGTCAATCAGATGTATGTGTAATTTGCTGAGCGAGATTATTGATGAGGAAATATATCGATGTCAGAAAAAATTGTCAATAAGAATTGAAAGAAAGAAAACGTTTCAGCAAACTGAATCATTTGCCAGTTCTTATAACAGTCCTAGTCTTCCCCAGCAAATTCGGTTCCAAGGATGTTCCTAATTTTAGCACTAGTGGCGTTACCAGGATTGGTTCTATTTACATCGTGTGATCAACTGTCACTTCCCTTCTGGCACTTTTTTCCAGAGCGTTTTCATTGAGCAACCAACGGTACCAAAATTTTGTGGAAACAGCGCCTGTACTGATCCAGAATGTGAAATGCACAAAGGGTATTTCGAATGTAGGTTTTGAATTTGTTCGAACCAGTTAGGAGCCATTTTAATGGTTCTTAATCTCCGTAGAGATAACATTATTATTTATTTATATTTTTACTCTTTAAGTTTTTATCTTTAATTTTTTCTTTTTCTCCGCGAGATATAACCCATTCCGTTGAATGGGACATGACCAACACAGATCTGGACGAACTTCCAGCTCAATTCTGGACGAATACCATTTGCACTGTACTTCCAAATTTGGTCACTGTACAGCGGAGAGATCAATGCGGGGTTAACGCTAACTCCGAACTGCGAGGTACGTTTTAGCCATCTGCTCCAATGGAAAAAATTTACCTCGTAGCTCGGAGTTAGCGTTACCCACGTCACGATCTCTCCGCCGATAGTACGTCTAATTTAGGGCATTAGAAATGGCTTTGACCCGGTGCGGCGTTTAACGATACGTAGGTTCGGCGTTTGCTTGATATCCAATTTCTGCGCCGTGCTATCAAATATAAATACGTTTTGTTTTCATTTGTTTTGAGGGCAAAACAACTTTTACTGCCGCGGCGAAGTAAATACAGGGCAAAAATGAGCTCTTTTCTGGATGGTTGTTATTTCGCTAAAATGGTTATGTTACCGAATTTTATAAGAAATGCCGCGGTCACACACTGCCTTGATGATGAAGTTAGGCATTTCTTATGCAAGCGTTTTATTCCTAGAATGAGACCTTCTGTGCTCATTTCTGCTACCAAGATATTGCCTTTTCACCTCTTATAGACATCAACAACCAGCAAGTCTAATGGCAGATTTTACTAGCACACACGGTAACCGAGCTGGGTTGAAACCGTCCTAATGCATCCTTGCGCCCATAATACAAGGACACAGTTTGCAGATCTCACAATTTTAACGACGCACCAACACTGTCATGCCTACTCTAATAGAGCTACAGAGATGGGAAAATATACGGATTGGCAGCATGCGCCGCGACGTGCAAACTATTCGATTAACCTGTCGATTACAACAAGGCGAAGAAGCAAAGCTAATAACCCACCCGACAACCGGTAAACAATTGGACTCGCAAAACGATTTTTTCGCAATAGTTTACAGAGAAAAATGTCAGACCGCAGCCGATCGAAACCGCCAATTGAAAAATAATGTCCTCAGTCATTCAGTATATCGCTCTGTACGAAGTATATGGACAACACCCTACAAGCTTCCTTTTCGTGATATCAGAATCAGCGCGTTCTCAAAGTTTTTTGGCCATAGAAAAAAAAATGAAAAACTTGCTGTTTTTATCATAGTTTGTGATCTGAAAAAGTTTGCAGCACCAACCACGGATGTGAACACTTTGTTGGTACCTGATGCGCGTATTCAACGTAACCCAAATGTCCTTGGCAATTGCAAAACTGAAAAGTTGATCGCTTTTAATATTGCTTGTTTTAACCTTTCTATATTTTACGGCAGATGTTTCCACTTTATTCGGCACAACAATTCAGATCAGACGTGAGTTTAAATGGTCCACGGTAACGAAAGTTCTTGTGATGCCAGTTTCTAAAATAAAGGTAAAGCTGTCTCACATATCCATACCGCCACTGAATGGGAGACATTTCATTATCTAAATAATTCCCACATGAGAGACGATGTATTTACCAATGACTGCCGACTCCGCTCTTCGCTGAATTGCATATGCGGCAAGCCGCACGCGGCGCTGTCGTCATTTGCGACGGGAAAATGATGGCAGCGAACTGATGAAATCAAACCAGACATTTATTTTGTTTGGCGACGGGATACATTTTTAAATAGGTCTGTCAAACAATTCAAAATGAATGCGAAAATGTGTGGTCCTTTTTGCGCATTTTTCGCGTCAAATACACAACCTGCTGAGAATATGTTGACATATTCTCAACCCACCCTGACTATTTGTCGCGACATAGACGCAACCACCCTGCAATTTGTTGACAAATTCTCAACCAGCCCTGCCTATTTGTAGCGGCAATTACGCAACCCCCAGCGAATTTATTGACATTCTCAGCTCACCCTGACTATTGTCGCGACAAAAGTAGTAATAGAAATGGTGACGCACGAGCACAGGTGCACATGCAGTAAAATTCGAAGAAGTAAAGAGAGTGAAGGCGCAGCTGAAAAGGTGCACGTCACGTCGAAAGCGCAACTGAAAATGTGCAGCATGTCGAAATCGCGAGAAATTGTCGCAGAAACTGAAAAGGTGCTGATGCGAGAGGAATAGAGTGAGTGAAGAAAGTGAAAGAGCGAGAGACAGCACAGGTGCAGCGGCACGAGTTTATGCAGGCAGGCAGGCAGGCAGGCGATTTGCGGAAGATGTGAAGAAAATAAAAGTCGGCCGATTCCAGCCACAGCAGAAGCAGCAGCTGTGCGAAATTGTAATAATATTTTTGCGCTATAATTTACGAGCGAAACGTGCTTGCAACATAAAACATGTAAACAACAGCATTTTCATCCTGGGATACCAGGTGGAAAGAGCAGTCGTGAAAGTGTTCCGAAATCTTTCAGAATACGTAGTAGAGAGACTGAGAGAGAACGACGAAATCATCGTCACCTTTGGGAGATGGTTGAGTTGAAAGGTGTGCTGTGGTGATGTCTAATCATTATTATTCGTGGACTGCTGATCAGCAGAGGTTGTGGTGGAAAAGGACAAGTCAAGTGATTTCCGCGCAGTATAAAAGAAGAAACGAATCATATCGAGTCTCAGTTTGCAAGTGCAGTTCGTGCGAGTCAGCAGTCATGGTATCGTCGCTGTCATCGTCGCCCTTAGGGAGATGGTTTAGATGGAAGGCGTGCTGCATGATGTCGAGTAATTATTCGTCGCTGTCGGACTCTGTGTTTCGTCGCAGCAATTGGACGACGATTTCGGTTGTCGTCGCAGCAATTTGTTTTGCGATAATAGTCGTCATTATCCCGCCTCTGATAATTTCGCTATATTGTTGTCGAGGAACAGCGGAAAATATAGATATCGACAGGAACATAACAACGAAAACAACAACAGAAACTTCTTCAATTTGCTGTCAACCTCTCGGCTATAAGCAGAACATTATTGATCTCTGTTGCGTCGTCGAAAACAATGCTCATAACAAGACCTCGTCGACAATCGTCACCGCAAGAGTGATATTTAACGCAAAAGAGTACGAAAGTCCTAGAAGGAATGAATCAGCCCATATTTGTGATCTCATTGACAATTCCACAACACAAACAGCATTTAACCTGAGCCTCATGCAATGGTACAGATTGACGAGTTATGATCGATGGATTGCTGAACAGTTTAAACCAAGAAACAGCAGAGACAACAGCAAGTGTTCAGCAGCATCTTTCGACATCTGGCCGATAGGGGAAGGATACACAATTCGAATCGTTTGCGACGAAAGACAATCTGGAAGGAAACTATTAGAAATTCGCGACAGCTCTAGCTCCATCAATTTCGGTAGCGTGTTTCTTGATGCGGTTAGTTGGTATCGACTCTACTCTCTGGTCGATTGGATAAACGATCTCTACGACAATGGTTGCAAAGAAAGAGCAACATCGAAGTACTACCACACATCTCAGTCAACAGAAAAGGAAGAAGAAGAAGAAGAAGAAGACGGAGGAGGAGAAGGAGCGAGAGGACAATCCAGCTTCTGTCGAGAAATTTGATTCGCTCGCCAGCCAACTCTATTACGATCCGAAAGAGGTAGGGAGTCTCGGTGGAATTCGTCCTCTGCTGCTTCGCATCGCACAATCCGCGCTAGGTGCTCTTACATCCCCGATTCCTCGGCGCAAATTAGCAATCGCCGACACGGTGAAAGATTGGATCAGAACTCAAGATGCGTACACTCTTCACCGACCCGCTCGTTATAAATTCGAGAGGAACAAGATTTTAGCTCGTGGGATAGACGATCAGTGGCAGATAGATTTAACGGACATGCAGAATATAGCGAAGTACAACGACGGATACAAGTACCTGCTGATGGTCATTGATGTCTTTTCGAGATACGCTTGGTCGGTTCCGATGAAATCAAAAAAGCCCAGCGAAGTTATTAGTGCTTTCGATTCTATACTACAGCGATCCTCACCGAGAAAACCCAACAAACTTGCGAGCGACCTGGGTGGAGAATTTATCAACAAGAATTTTCAAGACTACTTGCACAAACGAAACATCTTCTTCTTCCCGATATACAGCGATAAGAAAGCGGCGATTGTCGAGCGACTCAATCGAACCATAAAAGAGCGTCTTTGGCGTTACTTCACTCGAAACAACACGTTCGCCTATCTCGACATCTTGCCGGATATTATGCATTCCTATAACAATAGCATTCATCGAAGTATAGGACGATCGCCGACGAAAGTTACAGACGGAAGAGTTGAAAATATAGTTCGAAGATACCAGTACGGAGAAGAAGCAGCAGACACGAAAAAAGACAAAGGAGGTGAAAAGAAGAAGAAGACGGTCGACAACGGTAACATTCGTGCTCCTAATCGGTCCCCCAAATATTCGGTTGGTGATTTAGTAAGGATCAGCAACAACAGACAAAATCCATTCGCAAAAGGATACTGGGGAAACTGGTCGGAAGAGATATTCCGTGTGGCGTCGGTGAGAACGTCCCAAGCCAGACCGATGTATAAGCTGGTCGATCTGTCCGAGCAAGAGACTATAAAAGGATCGTTCTACGACGAAGAGCTTCAGAAGATTCCGGATGTGCCAGCAGGGAAACTTTACGCTGTAGAGAAAGTGCTCGCCAAGAAGAAAATATCCGGCGTGCCTCACGTTCTAGTGAAGTGGAGAGGATATCCGTCGTCGGCAAACTCTTGGATAAGAACTAGTGAATTGCAAAGAATTTAGCAGCAGCAGAAGCATAATGACGACTAGTGATTTTTTCGTAGTGTTGCCCAGTACGGCAAGTAGCGACATCTACAAACAAAATACGCAGTCCAATTACACCACCAAGCTGGCTCAACCAATAAGTTTGGAATCGTCGGTATCGAACGGCGACTACGGTGGTTCGGGAGTCGGTTGGGAAGCAGCTCTGGTGGAAATTCATCTTCCTCGCACGTGGGATAACGTAACTAGCGACAATAGCGAGTTTCACATTCGTCATCCGATTCGAGAGATTTCCACGAAGATAAAACCTACACGCCTAGTAGAAAATCCCGTGGAGATAGTGTTCGGCTTTATTGGACGAGCAACCACTCCCGCCATCGCTCAGGCCATGGACAATGCTATACCACCCACTCTTAAGAAGCATCTAGCCGTAAGCTACAACGGGGATACGAGCGTACTAACATTCGAATTGAAGACACCGTCTAGGATAACTTTCGATCCAGAACCTGTTTCTCAGGAGTTCTGGGCAAAGATTCTGCAATCTCCAAAACTGGCGAAGGAAGGCATTACGGAGGGAACAGCTATCAAGCTTCCAGTGCTTTCGTTTCCCGATTTTAGACCGCACAGATTCTTCATCGAACCATATATCGAAACGAAGGTCAAGACGATTGAGGAAGAAAAGACGAGAACCACCATAAAAAAACTCAGCATTCCCAACGGAAATTACAGCAGCGTTAAGGAACTGATCAAAGCGATAGAAGAGGAGATTCCGGCACCGTTCCGAGAAGTCTTCGTCATTAGAGAAAAACCACCAAATCACATATTCCTTCAAATTAAAGATCCCGAATTGTTTGGCATCAGATGGCCGAATCAAAGCACCGGAAAAGGGCTAGGTGTGATGTTAGGTTTGGAATCGTCGAACTGGAATTTTGCTCTTCCGTCGCAAACGAGTAAGTATCCTGTGGCGTTAGATAGAGGAATTCATGGAATTTACGTTTATTCGGATATCGTCCTGCCCCAAATTGTCGGCGACCATCAAGCTCCGCTGCTGAGAGTTATTTCTCCAGCCAGACAACATCGAGAGGACGTAATCGCCTATCAGTTTGATCGACCCTACTATCTTCCGCTGGCACGCAACTGGTTCGAGACCATCACGATCAATATAAGGACAGACTCGGGCGAATATTTGCCATTCAAGTCCGGAAAGACCCTGTGCAAACTACACTTTAGAAAGAGACGTCGTTTTTCCGATAGCTAACCAAAAGAACTTTTACGCTTTGCTAACGGATCGTTGAGACTGCAATCTCAGTCTGCTATCGTAGTCGACATGCGCCAATCATTTTCGTCAGTGTCTCCATTCCAACAGCAGCAGTATCGACGATATTACGACGGTCAGGTCGGCAGAGGTGGAGGGATACCTTACTACCGAGGACCTGTTTATCAGCGCGGAGCCGGCCTCGGGAGTATATTTTCGGCGATTGCTCGAGGAATCAGCAGTCTCCCGAAGTGGGTGAAAACCGGGGCTAAATTGCTCGGTAAGCAAGCCTTATCAGCAGGAACGCAAATCGCCCGAGATTACGCTACAGCGGATGATTCAGAAAGCGCACGCAAGCAGTTTAAAGCGTCGGCTCGGAGACGTCTGAGGGAAGGTACAGGAGAACTCCTAGAAGATATCGGTTCGAGACTCAAACAACAGACGGGCGGTCGGCGAAGGAAAATAAGAAGAGGAGGAGAGAGAACATCAGCTTCCAGGCTGATCGCAGCACGTATAAAAAGAAGGAACGTAGCTGGGAAGAGCAAGTTCGCAACAAGTATTCGTCGAAGAAGAATCTCCTATTCCAACAGCAAAAAGAATAAGAAGCACAACAAGAGTAGCAAGCGTCAGAAGCGGACAGTTCTTCCTCGAGACATATTTTCCAGTTAAGTGTTAGTTCGACAAGCGCAAATTCCTCATCACAACCATAAACGTTTTCATCAACAAAAAGTATGGCTACGTACGTTCATCATCACTCGGACGATTGCGCACTCACGGAGCTAGATTTGTTTGCCGTGCCCCGACTCTGACGCAAATCGAGAAGACCAGCGTCGTTACCTACCTCCCCATAGCTTCGATTCAAGATAGCTCAACGTTGGAGTTCTTTGTCAGTGGTTCCGGCGAAGAGTACATCGATTTAAGTCGCACGACCATCAACGTACAGGTGAAGATCGTCCACGCAGCGGATGGACGTGCTCTGGACTCCGTCAGGGATAACGTAGCTCCCGTCAACAACTTTCTTCACAGTTTATTCTCGCAGGTGGACGTTTTCTTGAACGATCGTCTGATAAATGCTAGCAACGATACCTATCCCTACAGAGCCTATCTGGAAACATTGCTAAATTACGGACGAGATGCAAAAACTGGACAGCTATCGTGTGCTCTCTGGTACAAAGATACCGCCGGAGAGATGGAGAATAAGGCGGTAGTTCCTGCAGGAGTATCGTCGGGTCCAATTTCGCCAACGGGCAAAAAATCAACGTCGACGACTGCGTCAACTTCTGCTGCAGGCGAGGATAGAAGTGGAACCACAGCAACTGATGAGGTTTGGAGCGAGCTCGTCCGCCGTCAATTGGGGATTCAACAAACGTCTCCAATTCGTCAAAAAGAACAAGATAATCGATCTCGCGGGTCCGCTATTTCTCGATCTGTTCAACCAGCCAAAATATCTGCTGAGCAACGTCAACTTGAAGCTGAGATTGATACGCAGCCAGGACTCGTTTTCTCTGATCTATGCCGGTTCAGATTCCAGCAAGTACAAAGTAATTGTGCTCGGAGCCTCACTACTGGTGCACAAAGTCAAATTGCAACCGTCTGTTCTACTCGCCCACGAAAATATTCTAGCCAGCAGCAAAACTCACACCGTTCGCTATCCGCTGAATAGAGTGGTCAGCAAAGTGTTCTCCATACCGGCTGGATTGACGAGCGTCAACAGAGACAACCTGGTGATCGGACAACTGCCCACGCGAGTTGTAATCGGACTCGTGGACTCGGAAGCGGCCAGCGGAAACAACAAGAGCAATCCTTTCAATTTCGATAATTTCGGTCTGAATTACCTGTCGCTATTTGCCGACGGCGAACCTTTCCCATCGAACCCTCTAACACCCGACTACAAGAACGGAAACTACCTGGAAGCCTATCGAACATTATTCGAGGGATTGGACACCTGGCGCAGCGATACCGGCAACGAAATAAGTCGCGAAGAGTATCCCAACGGCTACGCTCTCTACGTCTTCAATCTATCGTCCAATCAACACGGCAGTTCGGCTGGACTCGACCATTTCAATCTACTGCGTCAAGGAAACTTGCGCATGGAAATGAAATTCGCTTCGCCTCTGAAGAGCACACTCAGCTGCATCATGCACCTCTCGTTCGAGACCATCCTGGAAATTGACCACAAGAGAAACATCATTTACGACTTCCCTGCATCTTAGAAACAGAGAGTAATAGCATTACCTAGATAACAACAGCTCGCTACTTTAGTCAAATCAACAACAACAACAAAAATAACAAATCGAAACACGGTTTTTTGGACTCGGTTTTGCTCGGTGTTTTCGCCATAGATCAAGCCCCTTGCCTCCTGCCAGGGCAGGGAATCATCGTCAACAGTCAACCGTCAACGCAGAGCGGCGATCATTGGTTGGCTCTATATCGCCCCGCCCCGCAAACGCTCGAGGTTTTCGATCCGTTCGGACGTGTATCGCTTCGTCGCAGTCGATTCACACGAGAATTCTTCTCCTATCTGGAGCGTCACCGAGGCAGCAGCAGCAGCAGCAGTTGTTTCTTCGCTCTCGACACGATCGTGTTCAACGTCGCCCGGATTCAGCATCATTTGACGGATAGTTGCGGTTTGCACTGTCTAGCATATTTGTTTCTCAGAATCAAGAGGAAGTGGTCGGCTTCGACCATCACCGACACGTTCTACACCTCCAATCCGGAGCTAAACGAATGTCTGTCGCTCTCGATCGTCCTAGAAGAAATATGTGGTGAGATCAAGTAGACATCATCTAGCGAGATAGAGATCGATATAGATAACAAACCAACCAATCAACCAGCTAGCTAGTCATCATGTCTTATTCGACAACACCATTCTATCAATTCGTTCATCCTTTCACGTGCTTGGTCAGCGGCAGTACGCAATGTGGAAAATCAAATTTCGTGCAACGTTTAATTCGAGATTCTCATCTGGTCATACAGAATCCGCCGGAAAACATCATCTACTGCTACTTCGATCAGGAACCATCGATAAGCGAACTGCTAGGAGACGTCGATGAGGAGAAGCTACTGTTGACACATCAGAATCACAATCGTCCCACGATTCAAACCTGTAGAGGTCTACCGAAAGATCATCACCAGAGTATGGAATTCGATCCGGCTAGGAGGAACCTGCTCGTCCTCGACGATTTAATGTCCGTGTGCTGTCTTTCTAAGGAAAACGAGCGATACGTGGAGGATCTTTTCACCAAAGATAGCCATCATAAGAATCTTAGCGTCATTTTAATTTTGCAGAATTTGTTTCATCGTAGTCCGATATTCAGAACGCTCAGCCTGAATTGCAGCTACCTTGTCCATTTCAAGTGCCCGCGAGACGTCAGCCAAATTTCCTTCCTATCAAGACAAATGTTCCGGGGCGGAAGAATAGAGAGAGAGGAGGAACCTTTTGGAAGGAGCCTACCAGGACGCTTGCAGCAGACCGCACGGTTACCTGCTAATCGATCTCAAACAAGACACCGACGAAAAATGTCGGGTGAGAACGAACATCTTGCCCAGCGACCCAGCGGAATGTGCCATCTACGTTCCTCGCCATCTTCTTCCAAATCCAGAAGCTAGTCAACTAGAGATAAAATTGAGATAATCGTCGTACAGATAGGGAGAGAGTTAGAGATAAAAAACTCTCCACGCACGAACAATTGGTCAGTATGCGTTCGAGAATTGCTGCAAACAGTTTGTTCCTACGCCGGCTAGCTCAGTCGACGCGCAGTCGTCGCAGCAAAGCTTCTGTGACGAGAACGAAAGAGCTCATTCGAAAAGCCAAACCCTCGGAACTCTATTCCGTGTGCGAGATATCTAAAAACATCCTGAACGGGGTTGTTCGCTTGAACACTTGCCAGAAGAAGAAGTTGAAGCGCTATAGGCGTGTCCTAAGAACGTTGGCCAACAGACGTTTTGCAGTGAAGAGGAAGAGAAACCTGTTGATGAATCAGAGAGGAGGTTTTCCCGTGATTCCGCTCCTGCTATCGGCAGTAGCTCCGCTCATCGGATCTCTATTCGGTCGTTGAGAAAGAGAGTAAAGGGAAAAAGAGATGCGATGAAGAAAATGATTTTGGTGAACCCTGCTACAGGGCACGAGCGACTGAAACACTATCATTTCATCCGTACCGTCCTCCACCGCCCCACCAGCACAGCAAGTCGCAGCGGACGAGCGTCAACATGAGTCAGCCTTGGATAGAGAGATGTTGGATATTTTGCGAAACAGGTTGCTCGAGGAAGATGAAAAAATCAAACTCTACCTCCGATCTCTTCTGAGAACGTTGAGATTCAAGGCCGCTCGGGAAGAACGAGACAGTCGATCGACGCAGATGCCGATGCTGCCGAGACACGTCACCACAACCTCGACAGGCGCCAGTCAGACGGACGAGGATGAGTCATTCGCAGGCGCCAGCAAGTCGCCTTCGTGGAAAGCAGGTTTGAACGTGCCGCAAGCCTCGCTCAAATTGGGAAAGCTACAACGTCTCTTCCCCGTGCGACAGTTAGCATCATCCCTGCTCTCCCTCCAGTAGCGCACCAGTGTATGCATCTCACCTGCTGCCGTTGCCGCTATCCAAAGAAAGATTATTGCGCCATTACAACGGAAAATTTGTTTAGTCGGAAAAATCCCACGTTGTCCAGCCTTGAATCGGTTCGAGCAAAAACGCAGAGGGTTGGAGAAGGCACACCCCAATTCGATTGGGATAGAGAAACTGCCGAGAACTGCTGGATTCAGTACGTATTCCGTTCTCAAACATAGTTGATCTCTTGAATCACACGCTAACCAACGCAGTGGTGACCGCTGGTGGTGCAGAATCAGCAGTTGGATCTCAACAGTCGTCCGGTGCAACGCAGCATATACCTCTCCGATAGGTTTTGACGAATTCTTCGATCTCCTGCAAACGATTCCTACATCGCCGCTAAAACTAACCAGTTTTCGAAGGGCAAGTCAAAGAAGGAAACAGCAGCCACAGTCGCAACAAAAGCCAATTCAAGGATGGATAACTTATTGAGCTCCATGAACATCATCGGCTTGATCGATTTTAACGCTCTACGAGACAAGAACGATCAGTTGGTCGTGAAGGAACTTTCCTTCCTGAGCTTCAATAACCAATCGGGTGAAGTGCTTGCTCGCGGATCGTTCCTTTTTCTTCCCCCTCACCCTTGGGAGGAACTTAGCGGCAAGCAGAAAGTCACCAACACTTGGGTCACCACGCATTTGCACGGGATCCGATGGCATGAGGGCTTCGTCAAGTACTCTCAACTGCAGAACATCGTGCAGCATTACGTCTCTTCGTTGAAGTGTTGTGCCTTGTGCGTCAAAGGAACGGAGAAGAAAATGCTGATCTCTCGGCTCCTCGTCTCGATGCCCAACCGTCCACCTGTTCCGGTATTCAACCTGGAAGATTGCTTCGGACTCATTGACGAGGTGGAAGGAAGACCACCTCCTTCGTCCACCAGCCAGATCCTCGATCCCGGTTGCTACTGCATACATCACGCTCGGGAGACGCGAACTACCAGATGCATTGTTCACGGAAGCTTCGAGAGCAGAACGGCTGGTTCCTTCGTCGGTTCCTCCTCGAACCTTTACAGCAATGGGGTGGTCAACAGCAGAAACAACAGCACCAGCACGAACAACAACGGGCGAAAGAAGGCTAACGACAACAGTAATACAGGAGCAGGGGCGAACAGTCATATTCAGAATAAATTGCAATGTTTTGTCCATACCGAAAATTGTTCACTGGCAAAATGTTTCGCCTTACTATTTCGTTACTTTCCTCATTTTGTTGAACGTTCTCAAAATATCCTTGCTGCTTCCAAATAGTAATTAATGTGCTCTCTTCTGTTTAACTGACAAAAGGTTTCGTTTCCATGAATTCGTATATTTTAAAAAATCTTGCCCATATATATGGTAAATTAACCTCTTTCATCGATTTGTAACAATTAATCTCTAGTAACTAGATGGATAATTTTCCAATCATATATTTCACCTGATTCTACTCAATTAAAGGTTTCATTTGATTTGTTTGCGTCGAATTATAATGAATAATTGTCGAAATCTCATTTTGTCATTTTATACATGATTTTGTTTTTTTTTTCTTGCATATTCACTTTTATCGATTTGTCATAATTATTCTCTCGTAAATTGATAGAACATTTTTCAAACACATATTTCACTTTCAAACACATATTTCACTTGAATATGCATTTATTTTTTCTCAATTGATGGTATAATTTGATTTGGTGTCGTCAGATAATAATGATCACTTGTCGAAATGTCTTATTTTATTTTCACTAATTTTCCACTTGATTTTGGTTTGATTAAGCGTTATTTTTGCTCAATTGGGAATTGAATTTGATTTGTTGTCGCATAAAGATAATGATCACTTGTCGAAATGTTTCATTATTTTTTGTTGATAAATTTTCAACCTGATTTTGGTCAGACAGTTTTCAATAAAACCTTGTTTTTCAATACCAATATTTCTCATTTGTTTGTTTATTTATTCGCTTTGAGAGTAAGTTTTCTGTGGATGTTGAGGAGATGCCGATATACAAAGTAAAGCTACGAAGAGAAGGAGTAAGGAACGTCATTTCTTACATTTACACAACACTGAAAACGAACTTAATTGACGAGAGAACACCTATTTTGTCTGACGAGTACTGATAGATATTACCCTCTCTCTTCGTAGTTTTATTTTATCCCTCATCTCTTCTAAAAAATAATGAAAAGAAAAAATAAATTCGAAGTGGGGGATGGATAAAAAATAAAAAACCACGATTTGAGTTAAGTAAATTTTATCATTCATCAAAATAGTCAATCGAGAAATGCGAAAATAACCCTCCGGGTAATAAAAATCAAAGTTGAAAATGATTGCTTTTTAATAATCGGTGTGATCGTCATCCTGGTTCCAGTCATCGCCATCCGTGTTCGTTCGTCCCCTCGTCCTCGTGGAAGATCTTTTTTTCCGTGTCGATTGGTGTTGACGGGGTCGGGGTTTTTATGACCGTAGGGAGGGTATGTGTCGTCAGAAAAACCTTTTCTCGGGGAAGACCACCTTTCTGACTTGATGCGATTGGGCATGCGCCTGGGCAGGATCATTCCAACGCAGCCTTTCTGAACGAGATTGAGAAAGTGCTTGTTTGTTTTTTGCAGGCCCTTTGCAACCCCGCACCGCCCAGCAGGGTAGGAAGAGAAGGAATAAAGCTTAGGTCTGAGACCTACGAATTCTCTTATCGCCGCACCGTTCGTTTCGTCTTTCATCTTGCCTGGCACTTTTTTGTTGACTGTGGAAAAAAGAAAATGATCGGGTGGGTAGTCGCTCGTGTCGTATCGATCCAGATCGGCGAGCATATCGGCGTAGACATCCTCGGTTTTAATCTGAACCAACAAACTATCGGTATCGGTCATCAAGAGCTTGACGTCCTCGTTTCCGTACTTTTTCTTCAGGTAATTATACATGAAATCGTAGACCTCTAGCTTGGATAGCTCCAAGATGGATACGCCGGCAAAAATCGGTCTGATCAATTTTATTATCGGCTTCATCTTGAAAACGGCGATCAGGTCTTCGCCATACTTTTTGAACGACTTGAAGGTGGGCGAGGCAGCCAGGCGAAGAAAACGTTTCTCGTCGCCGACAAATTCCATGTGTTCGTGCCTTCTGTCCTGCTGCAGAGTCTTTCCAAAAACGGCATTATTCATCAATTTATAGAATCCCTTGCTGAAGTCACTGGTAGCTCGTTTCCTCCTCTCCGAATTGAACTCTATGTAGGACCGCAACCACGGCGATTGGCGGAACTCCAGCACTCGGTGAATATTCCTGAGGACGAGTCCTTGTGAAAGGTAGAATTTCAAATTCCTGTAATGGCAGACGTAGTTTCTCTTGTCTTCCAGCGTGCAGAGCAATTTTTTTACCTTCCCGCTGCCACCCGCTAATCCTAGCTTAGAGGCAACATGCCTGGAGAACGGGGAGAGTTGTTTCCTGTCGACGCACTGCTTCACAGGGGCCAACGGATAACAGGAATGGTCCGTATGGAGATGTTGGCCGTATTCCAAGTCGACCTCCATGAAGTAGCCCAGCTCGCCTTCGTCGTCCAACTCTTCAACTTTCAGCTGTCGGATTTCCGCGTCGCTCAGAAATCTAAAACCCCCGACAGGCATAGGCTCGCACATTGCTTTCCCGTAAAGATTATTGACGTCCAGATAGAGAATGTAAGTTGATTTCTTTTTTTCTCCGATGGTTGTTGGTTCTTCCTTTCCTACCTTCTGCTCCTTTATCTCACCATCCTCCTCTTTCTCCTCCTCGTCTGCAAGCCGTACGTAGGGATTGTCGGCTTTTGCGTATCGTTGCGATATCTGCGAGACTCCGCCTCGAATAGCGCTCTCTACGAAGAGGTGCTGGTCGATGTCCGTGATCAGCTCCAATTTGACCCTTGTCATCTTCATGGCAGCCTCCATGCTCAAGCCGGGAGTGGTATAGAATTGGCAACTCTCCAGACCGTACGCATCCATGCAGAGCGTCCTGAAACGCTCGTATACGGATGCAAGCAGGAGCACATCGGTGCAGACGTACAGGTGAAGATAGTCCTTCAGGTTTTGGCAAGCGAAAGTTCGGAACACTAGCTGAGCGTGACGATAATCCTCTTGGCTTAGCTCTTGCTGGGTGAGGTTGTTGAAAAACTCGGATCTGGGTGGAAGGCTAATCTCTCGCAATTTGTCGTACCTGTCCAAGTAGGAATATGGGAATACTCCTTTTCTCGTCAGGAGTTCCAATCTCTGTCTGTCGGTTGTAGTGGTAGTGGTGCTGGTGCTAGCTGCATCTTCGATGGGCGACGAGTAGACTTCGGCCAGGAATGTGAACGCTTCTATTCCGTTCTCCTTGCGCAGATCGTCGACCAGGGTCTGGAGCGAAGCACTCATGAACTGGTAGCTATCAAGGAAGGTCAGGTTTCCCAGCTGAAGCGAAGTGAGCTTTTCTTTACTCGGTCCGAACGCGGACACTCGAGGCGTGCCGGCCTTAACGTACTTGCCGATTCCTTCCGAGATGATGGCGTGCATATCGAAATTCGAAAGGCCGTGGAAGATAACCGGGATGCGTTTTGATATGCGGTACAGGGTGTTGCATAACATATGTGTGATCCCACGAAACGAGCCGTCGATGTGATCGTGATCGAGGGCACGTCGATCCGTTCGAGCGAATGGCTTCTTGCATATGGCGCAGCATATCGCGTCATCCTTCAATCGCTGAATCTGCTCGGGCGTGAGATCGTGCGGAACGTTGCGGTGCAATTCGACCTGGATGTCCTCTTGCTCCTTCAACAAACATTCGAGAAATTCTGCCACGCAACCCTCCTCCATCGTCTTGACGACGGGTGGTTTGACCAACTTGCTCTGACCGTTTCTACGCTCGACAACTGCGTAGGCGAAACTGATAACCTTGTGCGAAGCTATGACTTGAGTGTAGCTTGCGTCATCCGATGGTTGGCAACCCTGGACCGGAATTGCCTGAGTCTCGAAATCCGCGTAGATGCAAAACGGACATTCGACTTCCCGTTGGTATGCGCTGTACTCGAGGATTTTCTCCTCCTGGCTCGGCATGACGGTTCGCTGACATCTATGCTCCAGGCAGAATCGTTCGTGTTTCAACAGGAGACTTTCCTTGCTGAAACGGTGAAGACAAGAGACGCAGTAGAACGCACGTCCACGTGCTTCGTGAGGTGATGAAGGAACGAATTGAGATCGGTAATTAAAGTGTAGTGTTGTTTCTCTCCGCGACTGATCAGGAGCAGATTGACGTGATTTGGTTTCTCGCGATGATAGCAGGAAATGTAGATTGGGAAAATTTCCGATCCGTCCTCGCTGGCACCGAACACGTTGACCGAGACGGGGTTCTGGCGTTCGAACACCTTCACGTCTCTAGGTTTGACGGGAAACTCGAGACCTGCCCACTGGAGACGTTCTTCCATTCCTCTGTAGTAGCTTATACGGTTCCTGTCACGAGGCTGGGGAAATAGAGCTGCTAATATGCAGTATTGGAAGCATAGCTCGTCGTTGAAGTTTTGCACGTTTATCAGGTACTTGGAATTTTTGAGTTTGGGCGGAAGGGGGATGTAACTGCTGCCACTAGACACCCCAATACTTTTAGTGCTGCTGATCAGAGGACAGTAGGCTACGCATCCTAGATTTATTTGCAACACGCGATCCAATATCCAGTTGGAACCCTGATCGAGAAAATCGGAAAATCCTTTTAGTAACTTATCGGCGACCTCCTTTAACTGTGATTTTAATTCGTAGCCGACTGTGGATACCATGCACTTACTCCTGTGCCAAGCCCTAATCTTCTCCTCGTCGTCGGTATCCCGCCGATACTGAATTTCACATTCCATCCAATACTTGACGTTGCCGTTGCCTACGATGCTGTAGCTGCTACTTTCCTTTTTCCGTTTTGCTTTGAGAATTCGGTGCGCTAGTTTAACTGCCTTCTGCAACGATATGACCAGGTCTCTGGGGTCGACGATCATGAGACGAAAGAGTTCACCACATTTTCCGAAACACCGCTCGATCGGAATGGCCAGTATGCCTCTCAACGTTTTGCAAACGATTATAATCGTTAGCGTTTGGAATCTGGGTAGTTGCCTGTTGATTACTCGCAGGGGTTGTAGACGTTTGCGATATGATTGTTGTTGGTTGACCGTAGGTAGCTATCACCGAAGCAGTCGGTGATTGAATGGAACTGCACCGTTCGCTGGTGTTCTTGTGTTTCAGGAGATTCCAGTGTCTTGCAAAAGTCTTTCCGCAGATGGTACAGCCGTGAGTGCGAGCGATGTGATTATTGAGTAACGGCAGAGATTGAAACGATTCGTTGCACAGAATGCAGGATATGGGTGGTCGGCACTTGAGTTGATGTTTCCGAAAATTGTTTTGTCTGGTGAAAGTTTTAGAACAGCTCGGACAGGTGGGAAGGGGTCGAGGTCTGGGATGGCGATGCTCGGTGCTGCTGCTGCTGCTTTCTAGTGTGGGTGAAAGGATTTTCCATTTGCGCTATCTTCTCCTTCATGGTCGAAGTTTTTTTTTTACCCTCGACTCCCGTCACCATCCACTGCTGCGTTGTTAACGGTAACTTCCTTTTCCCCTTGGTTGAAATGGAAGAGGAAGTTGAGGCTTTTGGCTTCGGCTGCGGAGGTGCTTTATCTTTTTTTACACCTTGTTCGTATTCTACTTCCTCGAACATCAGGTCGTCTTCATCCTCTTCGCCGCTAGAACTCATGGTTGTCATATACTCCTGATGAGAAGTGCCCTGACCAGCAACTTTACTGAAGCTGCTCTCCGAAAAAGGTACAGATGGAGGTGGCATATCGATGCTGGAATCATGTCCCTCGTTCTTCCTTGCCGTTGCCACCGCCAGGGATGGTCCTGCGGCTTCGGGATGTGCTGTGTCTGCATCCATGTAGTTGCGAAGGGTTCTGTAGACAAATTCCAGATCCGACCTACCCACTATTTGAAGGGTCTTCTGGAAAGGTGCTCCCGGACTTTTGATGACGGAGACGATTGACAGTGGTGAGGCGAGAGGAACGTCATCCATCCAATCCCAGCGCTGGAACGTGTGAGAAACGCTGACATCCGGATAAAACGAATCAGGTTTTTCTATATCCACGTTCATTGTTGTGATGTCATCCTTTTCTTTGTTGGACAGAGCGGTTAACCAACCGACTTCCCTTGCCGCCTTGCTCAACCGATCAAATGTTATTCCTTCACTGCTGCTGCTGCCCCCGTTGTTGTGATTGTGGACATCTTATTGCTCATTGGTGGAAAGCGATTCAGGACCGTGGTTAGAAGTGTGCCGAGGAACGTTACGAATTGAGGCAGAACGCTCGTGACGTGGAGAGACACCGAATGGATTTCGTTGTTCGGCATTCGCCGTTCCATTTTACGTATTGTTCTGTCCGCTGGAATCGTGGGTTTCTCTGACACGAACTGGGGAATAGCGGCGAGCTGCCTTGATCTCTGAGAAGTAGACAGGTGTTGCGCTTGCTGCTGATTCGGCTGGAAAGGTGATGCGTGCTGAGCGGTTCGTCTCATGTTACTCTGGAGAAGAATCAATCCATTGTTGTATTTTTCAGGATTCGATTTCGCTTTAGATGATGTCCACGTTGCCGATGCCATAATAGGTTCTGTAACGATTAAAGAAAAAACTTTGTTTTATTACCTCGCGCTTTGATGACCATATTATCTACCCATTTGTGCTCTGCAATCAACTGCAAGAGTGCACGCATTTTGCATCACCCTGTTCCATGTGGCAAATTAGGCAGTTTGTCAGCATTCATAAAAAGGTCAATAAAAATCAGTAACGTCAGGTAAAATTCAAATAAAACAAATAAAAACTGTCAAGGTCGTGTAAAATACATAAAATCCGACAAAAAACCTATCAAAAAGTTGGCTCACGCCAGCGTTGCCGCAATCAGCAAATATAATAAAAAATATCACAGTTTGCAAAATTCAAACGTCGTCGGTCTTTATAAGCCGACGCCGAGCTCATTTCAACT
>JASGXE010006857.1:0-19224 GCA_030068105.1 Sinentomon sp. SZTP_YWyxl | reverse complement strand
ATAAAATAGACGTCCAGTGACCAATGAGCTCTGCTTGCACAATACCTTCTTCTTCTTCTTTGGGTCTTATGGACAGATAGCCTAAGGCTGGTGGTCCGACCGTTTATGTTTTGTTGCGTCGTCAGCCATGGTCCCGGCGAGGTACTGGCAAATGTCACCTGAGAGTAGCTGCTCCAGCACCCACCGCTCCAGGCACCCAATCAAGGGTCCCGGCTAGGTACCGGCATACTCCCGCTGGCAATTGCAACAGCACCGACCGCTCCAGGTCCCAATGCCTCAGTCACAACTGCAGATACTGCCGGTATTATGGCACAGCCAACCCGCAGGAAACCGACCTCGAGTATCGACGGGTGATACCAAGTGGCTTCTGTGTTCACGTAACCTGCCAGGCCTCTGTCTTGGACCTGGAGCTAGGTGTTCTTTAACGTGCGCAGTGTGATGCTACACACGGGACCTCCTTCTTAAAGTCCCATCCGAAGGACTAAAAGACTGGCCACTTAAGTCTGTCTTTCCGACCGAATTCACCATGCCTCGCCGAAGGAGGATGCACACACAAGTTCCATGGCAAATTTCATTTGACGTGCCTCGCCGCGGGAGGATGCACACACAAGTGCCACGGCAAATCTCGTGTCCCAGCTGGGATTCGAACCCGCAATCTTCAGATTACGAGTCCGACGCGCTAACCACTGCGCCACGAGGGCCAACCTACCATTGTTTCAGGGGGTACGGTCCGATTTCAGGGGGAACTGCTTTTTTAATCAGATGTCAAATATAGTTGAGAGACACTGTATAATAGTCCATTGTTCTGACGCCTGCGAATATTCCGTACCCTGTGTATTCTTCGCACACCTAGGATTCTTTCGTATTCCAACAGCTATTGAAAGGCAATATCCCTTCCAATTCAGGTTTTTGCACAATCAGTTCCAGGAGGAGTAGGAGTAACCGGAACTTGCGACGCCACCCTTTTTGAAATGCCTACGTAAAATTCACAATGCACCAATTTCCATGGAAACATTCAGCGGGACTCTGGATGCGCAGAGACAGCCCGTATTGGCACAAAATACCAAAATAGTTTGCAAAATCCAAAACGTATTTGCCGTCTCAACCAGAGATAAAATTCAAAAGAGAAGTCAAGATTCGTCGGATCAGAGACGTGCGATCGCATAGGGCTTCCAAAAGATTTCAGGAATCGGCAGCATAGACAAGTCGAACTCCCGCTTAATGAACAATACGTAACACCTTTCATGCCGGCCAGGTTGGCCCAGTCGGAGAGGGTCGAACCAGAAAGCAAAAGGACGCGCACCAGAAGTTGCGGAGCCCTGCATATCTATGAGTACATATTCGTGCTCCGAGAAATTTGAGCGGCTCAAACACCAGATGTTTGAGGGAGTCGTAATGTCGGCCAACCGGAGCCTCCACTTTTACTCACAACATACTCATACGTCGTCCTTACCCGAACAAAAAAACTGCAATCTGACTTCAACACTCTGCCCCATTGTTCGCTCTTTACCCTGTCCAGAACAAAACAGCCATTGTCTGGTCTAACATTCCTGTTGTCAAAATACAACAGCGACAACAAAAACACAACAGCTCCCCTCCCCAACGGGATGTGAAAGAAAAATTCGATCATATCGACATATATAGAGTTACTCTTGCCAGACAAAACGTTTTATGTTTTTTCACCAGATTCCACAACTTGCACATCGATTCTACTTCAAGTCCTGAATTACAATCTGTAGCCATATCTTTTCTGCGTTGAAATGGCGCAATCCGTCATTTCGCAGGCATCAAGTTACATTTGCACGGTCATAATTTTCCTAGACGTCCATGTCGAAGGACGCAAATCTCTCATCCAAATCCAATTTATAAGGACACATTAGGAATTTGGCAATTAACAATACAATCGGTGTTCAGTTAAATCAAAGTAGTACGTAATCTAGGGACTTCCAAATGTGCATGGCTTCCAAATGATCGAATCCTTACGACATACATTCAATTCCTGAACTTCAGTACGCGATTTTAAAACTCCCACATTGATACTCTGCTGCTAACACAGAACGCATTCACTCTTTGAAGTGCACGAATGTAAACCAAATACATCCTTGAAATTATTTTTAGAATAATGGAAGTCCAGAAAAGCTTCATGTACTTTTATTCTTTATTGCAATTCGCCTTGCAGCTTATCGTCTTATCAAAAGGTTGATTGCTTACAATCCGAGTGATTACAACACCGGTAAACCCAACTTTAAATTCAATTCATATTGCCATAACGTGATTTTTTATCGTTAAGTCTAATTAAGCGACCATTGCTTTGTTGTTCTAACTTATGATGTTTTTCTAATTACAAACGAATCAATCGATGATTGGCGTCTAAGCGTGAAATTAATCTAGCTTAAACTACATCGCTGTTAGCGTACCGCGATTAGCGCAAGTGGTGTGACGCCTATAGGAAAGTCACACCACTTGCACTTGCACATGTTCTTTTCACCTGCTAGCCTGAGAGCCCAAGCCAAGATATTGGAGCATTCTATCGTGACATTGACAATACTTGAAATTTGCCCTTAATCCTAGCTGCTATACTCTGAACTATTTCTATCCTGGCGATATCACCCTGATTAGGATCCCACACACAGGATCCCATACGGCCAACGCACAAGATATTGTGGGCATGACAAATAAAAAACTGGCTTTTAATTTGGCTCTGGTCTCTCCAAGTCATATTTTGACTCCATGTCAAATTTGGATTTATCACAGCCCCCAAATATTTGAAGCGAACAACGGGTTCAATGGGTTGGCTATTTATTTCATAGCGGACAACTTGCATGACGGACATTTACTTCGCCAAGAAAATATTATGCCCTGGTCTTAACCGTGTTGATTTACGTACCCGAGACGTCACACCAATCGCAAATCTGGTTGAGATGTGAAGGAGGAAAGATTGTTTGAAATAGCATTGATGCAAAATCGAATAAACAGCAGTGACCCTGACACAATTCCTTGCTGGTCACCAGATTGGATCTCAGATTCAGCAGAGATTATTGTTTTTGGCAGAAACCTATGAAGACCGAATTCCATGACGTGGCAGGAATTATCATCAGGACAAGATTTTAACCAACATATAGTTATAATCAACATCAGAATAATGACCACTAACAAACCAATTTTATTGTTCAGAAGTTTGCTTTTGATTGTGAGTCGCTTACTCGGCACCGTTGAAGTTTATCCATCCGTACAGGTGCGCTCCTATCTGCCTTCAAAGATATCAGTTACTGCCAGAATTTACGTGAGTTATCACTCCCAGCAGCATGGGAAATAAAAATTTCAAAATGTGATGAGTTTAAATGTTCGCAATCCTCCTTGATCCTGAGAGAATTAAATTGATCTTGGTGTACCTAATGTTTATTTTAAGAAGGGGATCGGTACACTTGAAGTTACTCAATTCTTGAAATTCATGAATGGTGTCACACACTATGAGATAGCAGGACAGAGAGATAAAAGTTGCTACACTCCCACTTTTACACCATTGATGACTCATCATTCCAGGCTTCAGCCAATCAGAAGCCAGTATTTAGTTGGACTGATATTTTAGTCAATCAGAAATCAACATTTCGTTGCCTTTCGACACAACTATAGTAGACAACTATGGTAAACACGGGGTCTGCTGCTTGTGATAATGTACAAAAGTTTATAGTAAATAAAAGAGTGAACTTTCGAAAACTCAGTGCTGTTATCAAAGAAATTGACTGGGCTTTCCTTTATGAGCAAATTGTACAGGAGTAGCAACTGAATCGTTCGTCCAGTATTTGAGTTTATTCAGGAGCTACTCTACCTCTGAATTGCATATTGCTATGAATAAAGCTGAAATTTTCACATTGTTTTGTAATATTATTAGGTGAGTTAAAGTTTGAGATCACTCAATTCTTGAGACTCAGAAACGATGGCACCTTCTGTAATTGCAGGACAATGCCGAATCTTAGGTGCTTTCAAAGAAAAGGCCAAGTTTCTCAAGTGAATTTAATATCCATCTAGGCAAATTAACTCAATAACAACAGATACCACATTTTGATTCAAACAAAAACGATTCTTTGAATGGCATTTAAATCATTCCAACATTTATCTTGCGAGAGCAGATCCACCAACATTCACCATAAAAATGATAAAAGACTGTAGTGAAAAATTTATGAACGGGTTAATGAGGACAAACAAATGATATAAAACCAAAAAGAGCAAATGGAAATTGCGCAGGCCAACATTACATACTCATGCAATGTGAAATGGTTTTGTTCGCGGTAACCCCGTCGCAATATCCTTTGATGCCAACGTTTGTTTGATGCATTTACCAGGTTTTCCTCTGGTAACAGCATGGACTGATGGTCACGCACCCTGGAGATTGAATTCCCCCTTTCAGTTCAAGGAGCTTTAAAAAGGCCGTGCACCGTTCCACCGCAGTTCCAGTTGAAAATCAATTTCACTACTGGGTACGATTGCTTAACAACCAAATTCTCTTCACCCTTTGTTCACAGTAATCCCCTTTTGAGGATATCAGGCCCGCCACGTGAAGGAGCCGGAGTTTGTCCCCAGCATGGTCAAGAAACCTGAAGACGCCTAAACTTATCTTCTTTGTTATCGTGTGCTTGAAAGCAGCTAGGCTCTGAGTCATCTACGTGTGCGTGGATCAGTACCTCGAAACTCCGGGGCGAGAATCTTCATTGCCCTCGTAAATTGGGTGAGCAGACCGTCACTTGAGGCTAAAGTGTAAAACAAGCAATTTCCCTATTTTTATTCCGCTCATTGAAAAATGGAATGCTGCATGGCCAGACAAATGCATTTGCCAAGAACAGGGAGAATAAAAGTCACGCTTCATTTTCAAACACTGAACCCGCTATAACCTGCATTAATACGCATTCTCTGAAACCCCAAACAATTACTCGTATTTAATCCAAAAACTCATCAACGTATCATCCCGCAATAAGTAACTCCGCCAAAACGCATAAATGAAACGTGATATTTTTATCACCCTGTTCTAGATTAAGTGATGGCCAAGCGTAGCTATCCAGCATGATTTTCCAGTTTATTGTTTTAAAAGAACTCCACTCTCACTATTGAGGATTTTGAATCGCCAATGCATGGAGAAAAGCGAGAATTTTGGCCAACAACCAGGTCACCACCAGACCATTTTTGCTTATAGTTCAAACAAACTAGTGTCGTTAGAATCCAAAAAATCTAAACTTGAGTTGCCCCTGAGAAGTATGCAATTATATACTGAATTCCTAGTTGTCGAGTGAAATCAGCAACTAATGGTCAAAATCGATGAAAAAGTATCAAAGATTGCCATCTCCAGGGAAAAAACCATTCTCATTTTTGCAAAACCGCAATTCGCGTACAGAACGGGTAAAAGGTGACACACCATTGCCAACTCACAGTTATTTTTCCTCTTTTTCTTATCTTTGGCATGCAAAAAATGGGAACGTGTACCTAGATCAAACAGGTGAACTTGCGAAAACTAAAGAGCTGCAATAAGGCATGACCCAACACCCGCATCGTACACGGTTGCGCCCCTTCACTCAAATTAAAGATCCACAGCTGGAAAGGATTTGCGGCTGTACCAGCGCAAACAGGTAAGTGAATTCAACAGACAGTGAAAGGCTCCAGAATCAAAATCGGAATGCAATGCTGTGAACTTAACTAAATGGGAAGCAATTCTCCAGAATTGCCTGAAACTCGCGATCTAAATGCACCCACATAAATTCAGTCTTCACTTCAGAACCCTTTTTCTTGCAACCCAACTCATCGCGTACACTATAATCCCGAGTCCGACCACGCAATAACATATGGCATAACCATTCAATTCTATTCGCCACAATCACTGTCAGCAGAGAATAAAAAACGACTCTTTCTACCAAATCCTTGCTGAATGGAATGAAAACAAATTATTTTCCCATTTCTTAACCTGTCCTCACTGAATGAATGCAAAGACCACGCATTGCTCCTTGAAAGGTATGCAAACAGCAAAACTGTACTCCTGAAAGCTATGCAAAGACGTTTCATGGCCCCTCAAATTTAGGCAACCAGTACTACCACATATTTTATACGCGTTGCGGGCGAGTTATATTTGCTTTGCACATTAAAAAACCAACAAACGTTAGGGCCGAAAAGTGCTAGTAGCAATCCTGAAATAGAAAGCACTGCTTATGAAATTGAGTACGGGAGCAAACCACCATGGTCAATTCTTCTTGAAGATAACTCAACTGGGAAATGCCCTAGACAAATGCTGTTCTCGCCAGCTTCAAAACAGCAAAATGAGCTGTCGCCTTTTACGCGATGCGAAAGGTCCCTTGAGTCAAAAATCACTCTGCTTCTGAAATCACGGCACGGCAATAATGGCGCAATTACCATATACGTAAGCTGCAGAAAGCAAGGCAAATGCGTACCTTCGAGTAAAAGCGAATGCGGTACGATCTGCTCTATCAGCAGTGTGGTGCAAACTTTGTAATCCTCTCAAAAAGCAAGGTTGAAAGAGAAGGAAAGAAAATTGCTGTTTGATTCCACGCAAAAATCCACGACCATCGATTTAAATTCAGTTTTAAAAAAGGAGCAACCGAGCTTGGTGAGAATTGTGCTGCCTTCAAGCGCTGAACGGGAAATTTCTGAACGCACAGGAAATTTCCGATGATGCAGAGTGGCACGAGTCTCCTTGGCCTTGTTAATTCCTTTTATCAAAGCAAATGTCTGCACTCACATGATATCTTTCTGTGAAAGTACTGCACCGAAAACTTAACTTTCCAGTCTCTCTCGATCTTCCTTTTCTCTTTTCCTCATCCACTTTCAATTCAATTCAAGCAGACCCAACTTCCAACTATTGTTTACAGAGCCTATTATTATGCTATGGACAATATCTCCTGCCGCACACCCACAGAAAAAATAACTTTGCACTTTTTAGTCGCAAAAAGGAGTGAAATGAAATGCAGCAGCAAATAATGCAGCTGATTTAAGCGTGTTTCATCACCAGAGAATGCGTGATAGGTAAATGAATGCTCACTTGCAACGAGCGCATTCCAGTTCCTTATCGTCTTCCCGAAAATGAATTAAAAAACCCTATTTTCACAGGATCTAATTTGTGAGTGCGCTTTTAGCAGGTCAAAAAACCTCCGAGCAAATGCCAGATGCAAAGGTTAAAATTATTGGAGTTGAAATGGCAAGGCCATTTTCTGACTTGAAACGTGAGGCTCAAATGCCAGAGAATTCTTGTTAAACTAATATCAAAAGCGGCATTCCCTACACGAGATGCTCTGCGTTGGATAATTTGATTTTTTTAGAGATCAGATTATCACTTGGGGTATCCCAAACTACAACCGCATAATCACTAATCATCAAGATTAATATCATTACTTTTTTTCGTTTAGTTAAAAAAAAGAAAGTGCCCACAATAGATTGGTTGCTGTTAGAGTATGCGACAAACTGTTTCGTCATATTTAAAAAATCTATGGATGCAAATGGCAAACGGATGTAAAATGTGAGAAAATGAGATATTGGCATACAAAGCAATGTTTAAATCGAAAGCACACGAGTGGTCAATACAACCATTTCTTAAAAAAGGTTGGTGTAAATGGTACGAACGTGGCTAAATATGCAAGTGCTAGCCCGAGCCGCTCAGGTGCTGTTACAGTCATTAGAGATCCACGAGGCAGGCTGTACAAAACGTGATACCCAGAGGAAACACGAATCATGGAAAGTATTACGCCAACCGAAAGAAATATTCATCCGCCTCTAGTTTTAAAAGTGTAACAGGGAGGCAAGAGAAAATCAATGTCTCAGATCACAATGTCTCGAAACTAAAGACTGTAGGAGAGTGAATGTTTCCATGATTGATATTTGCGCGATGCTGAAAACTTTCAATTGCATATAGTCATCGGTTGTATTCGAAGGGTTCCACACACTATAAGTAAACTCGAGGATGGGCAAAACCAACCTAACACATGTGCGCCTGTTTTTACGTCGGCACTAGCATTGGAAAAAGTGCGCATAGTATAACCTACAACTTGTCAAAGCCTTTTTGCATCATGAGGTTTGTGTTGTGAGCAACCAAAGTCACTTGCGAACGTCACCACGAGACATTGCAGCATGAAGGCCTTAATTGGGCCTCCAAGGAATAAAGCGTTTGTTCATACCAATATCGGATAGGGTGCAATTAGCGTTTTTCACTGGTAGTGATTATTGGTTTTTAAGTTTGAGCATGAGAAAAAATTTGACGAACCGCACTACGTGCTCAAAGGATCTTAAAGATCCGATCTGGTGAAAGTGGAGGCGCGTGCTATCGCTACGGGACTTCATGTCGACCGAAAATTATCGTATTCGTAAGTAAGGAAATTGTTCGTAGAATAATCATCATTGTAAATCATGAAAAGTAGTTGGCCCAGCATACCCTGCTTGCGGAACCTGAAATGGCAAGAGATTCGGATGAGGTTGATTTGTTAAATTTGAGACACCACCGGAGTTCCATTTTACAAAAATCCGGCATCAGTTATTCCACCATCGAGGAAAAACACGGTATGGGTCAGTGGATTCAATTTGACCGAACGTTTACGCGGTGAATTAAATCAAAAGCCTTTTGAACATCGAAATATGGCAAGAGTGCCCACTCGGTTACGAGTTCGTGATTATCGCGGAACAAAACAAAACGGCGTGCTTCCCTAACGACATTGTTACCTGAAACGAAATTGTTTGGTATGGAGATTTTTATTTTATGCAGATAATTTCGAATGAAGGTGGAAAGGCTCTGATCAAAAAACTTGGTGGAAAGGCACTTTAATGAAATTGGGTACACCTTTCGGAGTAACTGGTGGTTACGTCTTTTTTCTGATTGTAAATTGAATAAACCCGAATTCTAAAAGCAAAGAAACATTTATCCCAACAGACTTTTCTCGCATCAGATGTCCACGTCGGCCCCTTACCGCCAAGCTCTACAATGACGTCGAAATGAGATTCGCAGTCATGCACTGAGGAAATTGAAATCTGATATTTTCTGTGTCCAAGTGTACAATTCGTCTGAGCTCACAAGTCTTACACTACTTTCTTCTGCTTACCGCACCTTCTCTGCTGCCATTGCCGTGTGCGTTTTCCTTTTCTTCTACGACGCTGTGCATTTTTAGCATTGTGTTCACGCTCAGACCTTGGATTGTAATAAAGAATTACAAGAAACGTCTTCCAGTCCGGAGATAGATTCCCCTTTATGAATCAACTCCACCTCCACACTCATAGTGAAGGAGGTAATTCTGTAAGCAAGCGATCAGGTAGATCGTTTGGACTCACAGCAATTTTGGATTTATTTGTGAAAAGTTTTATTGTAATCGCCCTGGACCTGATTGGATGCGACGGTTCAGCACTAAAAATATATTTAAATATGCACAATACAAAAGGAGCAATTACTTTATAGCGCTATGGCCAGCTCCGCCTAACAAAGCAGTGCGATTAATTAACACCGTCAGCACAGGTGACTGCATGAAAATTGCTAAATGTATCTTGCGGATTATCTACGCGTATCAATATTACTGAGTGATGAGGCCATAAAAGCCGAGTGTCGGAGGTGAAAGTTCATCAGTCGGTGTCGAGACTTCGAAGTGACAACATCTATCTCGCGGTGCTCTCTTGTGAAATATGAAAGTACATTGTTTTGCATAAGTGTTTTGTTCAGGGCAATAAAGTGAATTGTTTTTTATTGTAAGCCTTTCCCAAAATCTGGGAAATGGCAGAATCGCTTGTCTTGGAACAAATAAGGAACTGCAGTTCCCTAAACGAAATATATGCCATTTGTAAAAAGAAATTGGGGGTATAGGAGCTCTGTCTCGAGCTGTGCTATACTCTATTTATCACCGAACTTCTGACATGGCTGCTAAAGGAGACCCGTCTTTGGCATTCGCGACCGGATTTGATTCTGGCATCGCAGTTGAGATGCAGATTTGCGAATCTTCCGAACACACCTGACAAGTGCATGTCAAAGAAAGACAATGGGGCTTCTCTTTCGGGCTGGACGGCGTGGAAAGATAAATTTGCTCAAGATGCCAAAGACAATAACCGCCATAAAAAACTAAAATTACACCAACAAGATTGGTACGCACAACATCCCAAACGAACGTTTTAGACGTAACCCAAAACGACATAGACCAGAGTGTCATTGGCCATTTTAAGACTGAAGGTACATCTATCTGCGAGACTCCTGTAGCTAATGAAGAACTAAGATATGGAATACGTGCACAAGTTGTGCAAATACATACCAGCACACGCCGTCGGGCTAAGAGACCGATCCCCGGTCTTATTACTCTTGCTTCATGGAAGTCCCCACACACAGCTTGTCTCTCGTCTATGATGCCATATGGCACCAAAAATTGCAACCCCGAAGTCGTCTCGCTGTTTGGTAAACATATGTCGATTTTTTTTTGGACTGAAACCCCACTTTCAGATCTCGTCGAAAACGCCACCAAATTGTACCGCTGAGTGTCAACTGTAACCATGTCAAATTGATATGCGAACAGCGGGCTAATCTGGTGCTGATTTTGCTGTTTTTTTCCCGCCTATTGCTCCGAAATGGTACGTCCCATCTATTTACGATGCCATTTGGCATCATAAAGGATCGATATTTGCTCAGGAAAAAAGTGTCAGGGGTCAAATTTCTGTTGGGAGGGTATGTTACTCCAAGCCCTACCCGGCAGCTGGAGATATCGAAAAAATAGGCCGGATACCACCCGTAGGGTGGAATCCGGCCTGAATTTTTTGGACTGAAACAGCAGCTGGAGATATCGAAAGATTAGGCCTATTTTTCGATATCTCCAGCTGGTTTATCAAAAATTGGCACTTTAGAAATCCCTACACGAGATACAGGGACCATGACAAAATGGCGGGAAAAGTTCAAAGTCAAAAACAGACGACATGTTGACAAAGGAAACAATAATAATATCAATACATAAATGTGCGTTTATCTCGAAAACGTTTTTTCAATCGTTTGACGGCGCCGCCAAACCGCATCTGATGACATTTTCAATCGAATTTCTGGGAAGTCGTTGGCGGAAGTGTAAAGAAGGAAAGCCGGCAAAGCGCGCCGTGATTGACAGGTCGGCTTCGCTTTGACATGCCGACAAAGGAGACCGCTGTTCACAATTTTTTTCCTGATTTCGGTTGTACAACTTCGATTCTTGGAATGAAGACTTTGTACAGGTCTTTGCATTTTACGTGTCATCGGAAGTGAAGATGCCTTGAAAGGAGTTGTCTCAAACACTTCAAAAATTGAATATGAGGCTGCAGACGTATAGAAGCTTGCAAATTGGTGATACCATATGGCATCATAGACGAGTACACTGTTTCACTGTAGCACTTTTTCAGCTTGTCTTAATGGGACTATTTCGCTATCTATTTTCAACCACAAGTCTACCAACATGCCAGCCAATTGCACAACCCCAATATGATTGCACAACTGATATGGAACTTTAAACACTGTTTAGGATTAGTCCTCACTGCAGACTGATAACATTCCGGCGCTCATTCAGTCGTCCAATGGGAATCCATTTCAGATCCAAGCTAACAAACTCCCATGCACGACGTTTCAACTCGGATGTGGCTTAAGCAATCTTCACTCAACCGACGACAAACCGCGGTAAACTGGAAATAATGACGCTTTCGATATTGATTCGATATTGATTCACTGATGGCATTACAAATTGATAAGCAATCCGGTTACAGAAGCTTGGCCAAACTTTGCTTGAATTCTCTTTGGGGAAAGTTCGGACAGAGACCAAACCTCGAACAGTGTGAGTTCTTGCGCGAACAGGAAAGTCAGTGTTTCCTACTCAAGAATCCATGCGCTGGTAAAATCCTTCACAGATATTTCACCTGATGTGGTGATGATTAGTTGGGCTTACTCCAAAGATGTACCGTTAACTCAGACGTTAGCTAATCCCGTAATAGCTGCATACACGACTGCGCAAGCTCGACTGTACCTTTATAGATTTTTGGAACAGCTCGATAGACGTGTCCTATACTGTGACACAGATTCCGTTATTTATGTCACTAGGCCCGGAGAGAAAGAACCAAAACTTGGGAATTTTCTCGGAGACCTGACTGACGAATTGGCTGGGTATGGGAAAGGATCTTATATTACCGAGTTTGTTTCAGGAGGTCCTAAAAACTACGGGTATGTGGTCTTTTCCCCCGCGTCTGGCCAATCGTCGGTTGTTATGAAGTGTAAAGGATTACCATTAACTTCGAGTGTTTCGGCCACAGTGAATTACGAAACATTGAATGGCATGATTCTCAATAACAGCCCGGAAGTTACTGCCAGCTGTCGCAGATATTGAGAACCACTACAAATATCGCTCACAGCAATGAAGCTGTTAAAACTTTGAAATTTTTGAGTGATCTTTTGACGGCACGACACACGCTCTGATGACGTTTTTGAGGAAAGTTGAAAAATTACATGTGCCGGTTACACCGCGCATTTGCAACGGCGAGCAGAGTGCTCGTATTCATGAACGAATGCGCTTTGCAACATCCCGCGCATTTGCAACGGCGAGCAGATTGCTCGTATTCATGAACGAATGCGCTTTGCAAAATCCCGAAGCGAATTTTGGAAACTCGGCAAGAGAGGGATCGGCCATTCTTCTTGAAACGCTGCCAGTGCGATTGGTACGCATCGAGGTCGCCTCGCGGTTCCATGCGGTTTTGCAAACTCCCGAAGCGAATTTTGGAAACTCGGTTGGTACAGGGATCGGCCATATTTCTTGTAACGCTGCCATCGCCCTAGTGCGTTTAGTACGCGTGGTTGGTGCTGCACGGCGGACCATAGGCTGCCAGGCGCACGCTCCGGATTTCGAGGAGTAGAGTCACCTTACGGCGGGGACACGATGTTGAGGTATACCGCTATATCGGACAAAACGCTACATTTGGGTCGTGCTTTCCCACTCGCGAGTGGGAAGGCACGACCCAAATATAGCGTTTTGTCCGATATTGCGTTAAACCTCAACATCGGGTCCCCGCCGTTAGTATTTTTATGGGGACTGCCCGTCACAACTAACGCCAACAAGGGCGCTTGCAGGCCTCGGACTGCCTGAGGCGTGCTTAGCAGCACCTTTCATTTATATACCGCTACTCCAGCTAGCGTTTGCATGGCGGTGGGCTAGAGCATTGTGTTAAACGGAGAGGCTTCCGTTCGGCAACGGCCCGGTCGCTCCCGGCTCAGGCTATCTCAAGTTCGGGTCACGGCAAATTCATCCAACCTTTGGTTGGGAAAAAATCCCGTCTCTGCCGGTTTTCAAACCTGCCTTCTTGGCAGTCTTCCCCTGCCTTCTCCAGCCAGTTTAAATCTGCTTCTCTTCCTTCCATCAGTCTTTCGGGCCTGTGGCTCCGGTTTCAAGGCCGTCGCGCATGAGCTTCACCCGGCCGCGGCAGCCTGCCTTGCTGTCCCAGGCGCCTCTCCGGCACTCGGCTGATAGGAAAGGCCAGCATAGACGAGTGCCTTCATATACGAAAAATAGGATATTTCAAATCGCAAACTGCCGATTCAAGGCGAATGTATTCACGCCGAGCAGTACGCAGATCAGGGCTTGATAACGCCCACCAAATGAAAATAAAACGGGACATGATGTCCACAAAGAGCAGTATGCTCTCGCAGGATACTTAAAGTCTAACGCAGGGGAATGGGTCTCCTGGACGCCCCTAACCGCACAAGGACACGAATTGCATCACAAACAGCAGACAAAAAATGGGAACACCTTGTACGTTTTAGTGCCGTCTTATTAACATTCCTGGGCAAAACGGGCCGCTTATTCTTTTACATACTCATGATCACTGACATTTGACCAAATATTGATTCGCTAAGAAGTTAGCTAATTTCGGTTATCTGTCTGATCAAGGCGTGAATTTACTGATTGGCAGTGCAATTTCTGGTTACCGTCATGCAAGACCAGGGAATTCTGTTCGGATTGCGCCGCATGGCTCATAGGAGGTTGACGAAGGGGAGATCGGCTTCGGCGATGACGCGTGGCCAAGGCTGGGGGAAACGGCCAGTCAGATCGGTTGCGATTTTTAACGTACGACTCAAGCTGTGATGGTGGTTCGGGGTTCAAGGTTCGAAGAAGTCTGAAGTGGTAGAATGGGGTCCTGTGCATCCTCAATACCGTGTTTACATCTGAATTTTTATTGATCATTAAAAGGAAGCTCATTAATCGAAACTGTCGATTAATGATCATTTATTTTGACCCGTTTACATTTGCATTTTCGCCAAACATCATTAAAAAAGACTGCGGATTGCGCTTGCTGTTCCCTTGAAAATTTCGTTGCCGGAAACAGCAACAGTGAAAAATATGAGCGTTCTTTTGGAACAGCATTACCAGCTTGGGGGTATAGCTCAGTGGTAGAGCATTCGACTGCAGACCAAGAGGACCCGGGTTCAATACGCAGTCTCTCCACGAAATTTTCAGATTCCATAAAAAATGTTTTTTATTTTTCGTGGGTATTTGAAGCTATTCCGTCTTTTTCTTTTCTGGAATTTGGTGTCCTTGAATGGTCAGCAACATTTCTGCAGCATGATTTGTCGAATTTGCGCCTCTGTATACGTTCAAAAGTGCTCAAGCGACCCCAAAACCACGAAACGCTTTGAACGTCATTAAAATAAATTATGTTTGGAACATAATTAAAATAAATGATCTTCCTGATGACGTTCCCTAATTTTGGGCGTTCACATCTAAAATTAATGACAAAAACTGAAAATTAAATTATGTTCCGGAACGTCATTAATCGAAAAAATTAGAAAAAAGCGTTTACACTTGCGATTTTGATGATCATTAACTTTTTAATGATAATTAAAAAACAGATGTAAACAGGGTATTAGGTCATAGCATGTACATGGTGTTTCTGCACAAGTCCCAGAAACCTAGACAATGCAGCACCAACTGAGCTGAGATGGCCCAAAGAAAACGACAAATGAAATGAGTTTCTTAGTTAAAATGAAACATGATTTACTAAATAATTAGGTTGATTCTGCAAGGCATTTTTGGAACTAAAGTTGCCCGGATAGAAAGCGCATGATCCTTTTCATCCTTCCCACTTAAGGTGCAACGGTTCGACTGTTTTATCACAAAATAGAATGGATTCTGAATTTCTTCTGTTTGGCCTGTTGCGTCCAGTATATTTTGAGAAAAAGCAACATGCACCTGAGTGCACAAGTGATGAAAATGTTCGACAAGTCATTCAACTTTCATGAATAAAGCACCTTGAAGAATCAAATTAGTCACCAAAAACGCATATAATTCGCCTTTTTCTTTGGACCATCTGAGCTCAGATGGTGCTTTCTTGTCTCGGTTTCAGGTCCTCTTTTTGAACCCGCATACATACGCTTTGACACGAGAGGATGAAGAGTGCACCGTTAGAGCACTTCAGACTCTTGAATACATTCCGGAATCAAAATATGCACGAAAAATATTTCAGGTACCTTTTTAGATCGCCCTGATTCTTGTATTGTCCAAATCCAAATTTCGTTAAACCTCATCCTGTCCTCCAAATATGCTCGGAAGAGGAAACCTGCTACAGGGTAAACCTGATTTAAATGCTGCTCCGAACAGATATCTGGGATTTTCAGATAAATTCCCGGAATGAGCCGGGAATATGTGATGAAGCAAACTAAACTGTAATGCAGTATTAAATTTTCTTCACCCTAAAAATAATGGCTTCAGTGATGGCATTATTGTCGAAATTCAACGAATATTGATGATACAAGGTGGAAGAAAGCAAAATCGCTATAATTTTCAAAAAGTTAAACAGAAAAAATTACACTAATTTTAACTAAAAATCCATTTTATCAAAATCAAAATAGATTAATTGCGCACACCTTACGTGCATTACAATAATACATATTTAATCTTTATTTCAGAAAAAATTGCAGATGATATCTCGAAGATGTTAAACAATTTTCCAACCGATGCTTTCTCTGGTAGGCGTTTAAAACTTATGTGTATTGAGTCTGACGACATTAATCGCCTTGCATTTTGACTCTCTGGAACGAGTAATTGGATATGATTGTTTTGAGAGCCTATGCTCACTTTCGATCCAAAATCCCTGATTTGTTTTGAGCGCCACGTTCTATGGGTGAAAGGCGAGCCATGGTATGCTTGGTAATATTCCACCTGTTGCGGAAAAACGTGATGGGCAAAAACTTGATATTTGGCATTAGTCTTTGCCATCAGTCAATCCTTATAATTGTTCGCTTCTTAGATCTGAAGTACCCATTAGAACATAACATTGCTTAGGTTTCCAAATGACTGCAGACATTTGACTTATGAATGCAGCACTTCAAAACCTTGCAATTTAACGGTAATCGCAATTGTAATGTCGTCGTGAAGAAAACAAAGAAGAAATTTAGGGCGAGCTGCCACCAAAATGTTTTAGTTTGCAGCAGGCATCTGCTCTTAGTACAATAACAAACTTTTTGAGTATTAAAAGTAAATGACACAAACAAAGAGACACAGCAAAATTGTACACGGGCATCATGAAGGAAAATGAATATCAATTTTGATTGGTGGTGGTGAAATGCGGAAAAGGGCAGAGAGAAGGTGAGTGGTTTGCAGGTAAGGTTGAAGAGATACATTTTGTAGGTGAAATCACGATGGAAGGCCTTGCTGAAAGATACCTCACGGCCACTTTTGGAACTCAATTTCCGACATTGATTCGCAGTGTAAAAGAACCTGTTGAAACAGAAAGTTTGGAATCCGTGGATTCCAGAGGGCCGGTAAATGTAGAGCACATGCAGTCTGTTATGTTAGACTCTTTTTCTGAGATTTAACCCATTTCCTGTTGTTGCCAAAAAACAGATAATTCTGCTAACAAACACGAATGTTTGTTATTTTACACAGATCTCTGCAAAGTAACAGAGGGACTCCTTTATCTTTACAGAATGATATGATTTTTGTCTATAACAGGAAATTGGTTATTCATAGAAAAAGTCTGTTACGCAACATGCTGTTTATTTTGACAGACTACCTCTTTTTTACAGTCTACCTCATCGGCCTCAGCGACATTTTCAGAAACTCTTCATAATACTCAGAATTTTTTTTTGTGCTTTTCGCTGATTCATCTGCGAAAAGCACAATTTTTACGATGCTTGCTGTGTGTGCGCCATTTTATTTGGGTTATTTGCACATTTTTAAAGTAGTTTCATCTGCAAAATATTCCTACTTTTATTTTATAACTGCGTTGACCAAATTGCGGGATTAAGGTGCACGTTGTTGTACAGCATCGGGAAACTTAATGGAGCCACGAACGTAAATTAAATGGCAAAAATGGTGTTGCCTTCGAAACTTTCCTTTACTTGCGTCCTTTTTTTCATAAAGAAAAAAGTGTCGTGTTTCATCAACATGTTGTGACATCTGTTTCACAAGTTTTGTTTCAACAATTTTATTGCATTCATAAGAAAAAACACTTTCGATTTTTTTCTTCTTCATTTGGTTGGACTACAAAGGAAAAAATTTGGTGCTAAATTTTTGTCGTGGAAGCATAAATATCATTGACTACCGAAACTGCATTTAAATTGCATGTATGCTCCCACTAATTTTCCCGGCACTTTACCTATACAACATAGCTTTGTTCCAGTTAGAGCACACTCTCTGAAGGAAGGGATCAAATTTGACCCAAGGTGGGTCAAATTTGAACCAACAGCTGGGTCATATTATGTGGACATGTTGCATTTTTCACATTTGCTAACACGGCTTTCTCACAAGCCGATAATTCACCTAGTGATGCCACCAGAACACGCCCTCAGAAAAAGATCCTTCCTTGAGTAACGGCCCAGTTGATCCACAATTTCCGGTCATTAAGTGCGCAATTTTAAATTGTCAGTCCATTTTGGCCTATTTAAACGTGTTAATTTATTTAATTTAGTTGATGTGCATAAATTAAATGTTGTAATTCTCAGTGAAACATGGTTGAGGCCCGGCGTTCACGATGCAGAAATTTTCCATCTCGATTTTCACGTTTTCAGATACGGCATACGGAATGGTCGTCGTGGTGGCGGGGTCGTGGTGGCGGGGTCCTGGTGGCTATGCACGAAAAATTGAGTGTTGCCAAGCAGATACTTACCTAAATGAAGATAGTTCCTTGGACAATGTCTGGTGCACAGTAAAATTCCGTAAAAAGTTTGAAGTAAACAATATCTGGCCAGCGTTTATCTCCCTCCAAACTTGTCAGCCGATGAGAAATCGATAAAATATCTCCATGACTCTATCAGAGCGCATCTTTCCAAGGCGCAGGGGTGCGAGTCTGTGGTGACCTAAATTCACCAAAGTTCTTTGCGTCTGGCATCCGGGACATCAGCCCACAATCTCTCAATATTTTAGCATTCAACAACAACGACAAGTGTCCGGAGGAGATAACCAACTTTTGTAAAAAGATTAGTCTACACGGATAACCCACATTCTAAAACCCTTTTGGACATCGCTTCAGCAAACTTTGAATTGCCTGGTGCAATCATTACTGTTCTTCCTCGTATTTGAGATCACGAATTGGTCACACTGCCATTTTCTCGGTTGGGATCTGAAAATTCCAAGAAAAAAGTAAAAACATTTCTGAACTTTTCTGCTGTTAACTGGCGTCCTTTAATAGACCTTTGCTTACCAACCCCTCTTGTCACTTGAATTCATAAAAGCCAGACCAATAAATGGAACGTGGCTCACTCATTTGCGCTTATGAGTTCCATTCACAGCAAAACTGCTAAAGCGAGCACCAAACATCCCCGGGTCAACTTGAAACTAAAGAAGCTCCTTCAGAAGGAAAGACGTTCGCATTCTAAATTAAATGCAGCGGTTTGCCTGCCGATGGAGACAAATATCACAAGCTTCAAAATCAGTGCACCGACATAAACTCCAACCTGTTTCACTCCTTTACCAACCGTGCCCTTGAGGACAAACATTGTAGAAGCTTCTGGAAATACCTGAAATCACTTAAAAAGAGTAGTGGGATTCCGCCGCTTGTTGTTGTCCCGGACGGAAATATTGTTTCCGATGCACGAGAGATCTCTGGCACACTGAACACCTATTTTTAAAGTATTTTCTCAATCCCGACGTTTGCCTCTGATGCTGTTATCCGTGCTTGAAGCAACATTAACAGCTCTGCTATTCCCACTATCCGATTCCATGGAATTCGAAAGCTATTTCCTCAAGTGAGTAAAAAAAGTATAGGGCCCGATGGCCT
>JASGXE010006856.1:0-21027 GCA_030068105.1 Sinentomon sp. SZTP_YWyxl | reverse complement strand
GCCCTCGCTCCACCCCCCTTCTCCTTCCTCTCTTACTCTTTCTCGCTTTATCTTTCCCTCTCTCTTCTTTTTTCCTTCTCTCCCTCCCATCCCTCCCTCCCTTCCTCTTCCTCTTCCTCTTCCTCTTTTCCTCTGTTCTTTGTGATGGCCTTTCAAATTCGAAATCACTTCTTCAGCGGTGATTACTTTTGCATCAATACACCTGCGACTGACTTTCCATGTGTAGCAGTGTACTCGTAGATCGTTGAGGAGTGGCCAATGATGCAGAATTTCGCGAAGGTCTTTTGTGTCGCCGCAAAACTGGGCTTTGAGACGTTGGATATCATAATTTTCCTTTTGTGGCGGAGAATCAGCAGTCCAGCTCGCGTATTCAGATTTTCTCGTTTCCTTCTAAAATATAGCATCAGCCGTTCTAGAATTCCGTCTCCCTGGAGCGCGTGTTGGAAGACCCGCGCAATCGCAGTCCCCCTCGCATGAGGAAAGTCCTTCCAGCAAGCAGATAGATACCCCAGCAGATTGTGGAGCGATGTATATGGTATTCCCGTGTCCGGCAAAGCCGCTAGAATTCTTCCAACGTTGTTTGGCTGCCTGGACTGACCATTCCTGCCCATGCGCCCTTCCCAAAAATAAAGGTGCCATGCATATATCCAAAGTTTTCCACCGCTGGGAAAACTTTGCATTTGATGTGAGAGGGTATAGGCGGGTGTTGGTTAGATGCCCTAAGGAGGCACGGGATCTCGTCCTTATTATTGTAATTGTCCGACCGTTGCAAAATTCTCTGAAATGCCAGCGAGAAAACAAGGAGTTAGTTCTCGGCGGGTTTCGGAGGCGGACGGGACGACGGCGGTGAAAGCTCCACATCGGGGTTTGAGATTGTTCGCGTGATTGCGTGCTTCGTCGATTGACATTTGATTTTTGACAACGGTCGGTCAAGCAGTTTTTTTTTCTCGTCGGTCTTTTCGAAGTGGTGAACTTTCGATGGGCAAAAAACTAACAATTTTGGCAAAAAACAAAATAACAAAAGCCCCAGGCCAAGGTTTGTTGAGATTTGTATATCAGGGGTTACCTAAATCTTAAAGGTGTCGCCTACAAAAGAAATAGAGATTTCTTGGTATTTTATGCGAGGATTTTTGTGGAAACTTCTCTCAAATTTCTCGGTGTGGACCATGCGGAAAATTATGGAATAAAAAACTCGTTTCTCAACCGCCACTTAAAATTGGATTTATTCAATTGTTTATTTTATTAGTAATTCATCGGTCAAAATATCCAGGCCTTTTCAAATTTCTTTATCTACACCGTCCTGCATTACGAAATGAGACTATATTAGACGGAGGAGAGAAATGGAGTTTTTTCCAACAAACTACACAGCTATAAGGCGGAGGAGAGAAATGGAGTTTTTTCCAACACACTACACAGCTATAAGGCGGAGGAGAGAAATTGAGTTTTTTCCAACACACTACACAGCTATAAGGCGGAGGAGAGAAATGGAGTTTTTTCCAACACACTACACAGCTATAAGGCGGAGGAGAGAAATGGAGTTTTTTCCAACACACTACACAGCTAAAAGGCGGAGGAGAGAAATGGAGTTTTTTTCAACACACTACACAGCTATAAGGCGGAGGAGAGAAATGGAGTTTTTTCCAACACACTACACAGCTATAAGGCGGAGGAGAGAAATGGAGTTTTTTCCAACACACTACACAGCAAAATTCTTTAAACATACGAGTTCATCACAAACTCATTGGCGTCACTTATTGAATCAATGGCAACATGCGCCGCATAACGCATGCATATGGCATTCATGCAACGAGTGAAATTGCATTAAGGCTTGTTGAAATTGGACGCCCCCTGATGCATTCGTCTGACGGCTGAAATATCGTCTGCGTTCGAAGACTTTTTGCGGAACCACACTGTATAAATCGAGAGAGTAAGGCCAGGATGGATATACTCGTATGTTCGTGGTTATGACAGGAAAACCAAAGCTTCGCATGGAAAAGAAAATCTCCCGGAAAACAGTAAATCTATCTTGTGACGCCTGATCGTTTGTTTCTGGATTTAATTGAGGACAAATTTTAAAATTTGAGTTTGTATTGCTTTTGTGCTGCACATTTCTTCAATTTCAACAAATTGCAAAACTCTGCGTTTTCTCCAATTTGTTGATTGACTTGGCTGAAAGACGTCGGGGTGTTCGAGTTCCTCAGTGGCTCTCATGAGAGCCACTGAGGAACTCGAACACCCCGACGTCTTTCAGCCAAGTCAATCAACAAATTGGAGAAAACGCAGAGTTTTGCAATTTGTTGAAATTGAAGAATGTGCAGCACAAAAGCAATACAAACTCAATTTTAAAATTTGTCCTCAATTAAATTCCAAAACAAAACGATCAGGCGTCACAAGATAGATTTACTGTTTTTCCGGGAGATTTTCTTTTCCATGCGAAGCTTTGGTTTTCCTGTCATAACCACGAACATACGAGTATATCCATCCTGGCCTTACTCTCTCGATTTATACAGTGTGGTTCCGCAAAAAGTCTTCGAACGCAGACGATATTTCAGCCGTCAGACGAATGCATCAGGGGGCGTCCAATTTCAACAAGCCTTAATGCAATTTCACTCGTTGCATGAATGCCATATGCATGCGTTATGCGGCGCATGTTGCCATTGATTCAATAAGTGACGCCAATGAGTTTGTGATGAACTCGTATGTTTAAAGAATTTTGCTGTGTAGTGTGTTGGAAAAAACTCCATTTCTCTCTCTCCGCCTTATAGCTGTGTAGTGTGTTGGAAAAAACTCCATTTCTCTCCTCCGCCTTATAGCTGTGTAGGTGTTGAAAAAAACTCCATTTCTCTCCTCCGCCTTTTAGCTGTGTAGTGTGTTGGAAAAAACTCCATTTCTCTCCTCCGCCTTATAGCTGTGTAGTGTGTTGGAAAAAACTCCATTTCTCTCCTCCGCCTTATAGCTGTGTAGTGTGTTGGAAAAAACTCAATTTCTCTCCTCCGCCTTATAGCTGTGTAGTGTGTTGGAAAAAACTCCATTTCTCTCCTCCGCCTTATAGCTGTGTAGTTTGTTGGAAAAAACTCCATTTCTCTCCTCCGTCTAATATAGTCTCATTTCGTAATGCAGGACGGTGTAGATAAAGAAATTTGAAAAGGCCTGGATATTTTGACCGATGAATTACTAATAAAATAAACAATTGAATAAATCCAATTTTAAGTGGCGGTTGAGAAACGAGTTTTTTATTCCATAATTTTCCGCATGGTCCACACCGAGAAATTTGAGAGAAGTTTCCACAAAAATCCTCGCATAAAATACCAAGAAATCTCTATTTCTTTTGTAGGCGACACCTTTAAGATTTAGGTAACCCCTGATATACAAATCTCAACAAACCTTGGCCTGGGGCTTTTGTTATTTTGTTTTTGCCAAAATTGTTAGTTTTTTGCCCATCGAAAGTTCACCACTTCGAAAAGACCGACGAGAAAAAAAAACTGCTTGACCGACCGTTGTCAAAAATCAAATGTCAATCGACGAAGCACGCAATCACGCGAACAATCTCAAACCCCGATGTGGAGCTTTCACCGCCGTCGTCCCGTCCGCCTCCGAAACCCGCCGAGAACTAACTCCTTGTTTTCTCGCTGGCATTTCAGAGAATTTTGCAACGGTCGGACAATTACAATAATAAGGACGAGATCCCGTGCCTCCTTAGGGCATCTAACCAACACCCGCCTATACCCTCTCACATCAAATGCAAAGTTTTCCCAGCGGTGGAAAACTTTGGATATATGCATGGCACCTTTATTTTTGGGAAGGGCGCATGGGCAGGAATGGTCAGTCCAGGCAGCCAAACAACGTTGGAAGAATTCTAGCGGCTTTGCCGGACACGGGAATACCATATACATCGCTCCACAATCTGCTGGGGTATCTATCTGCTTGCTGGAAGGACTTTCCTCATGCGAGGGGGACTGCGATTGCGCGGGTCTTCCAACACGCGCTCCAGGGAGACGGAATTCTAGAACGGCTGATGCTATATTTTAGAAGGAAACGAGAAAATCTGAATACGCGAGCTGGACTGCTGATTCTCCGCCACAAAAGGAAAATTATGATATCCAACGTCTCAAAGCCCAGTTTTGCGGCGACACAAAAGACCTTCGCGAAATTCTGCATCATTGGCCACTCCTCAACGATCTACGAGTACACTGCTACACATGGAAAGTCAGTCGCAGGTGTATTGATGCAAAAGTAATCACCGCTGAAGAAGTGATTTCGAATTTGAAAGGCCATCACAAAAGAACAGAGGAAAAGAGGAAGAGGAAGAGGAAGAGGAAGGGAGGGAGGGAGTGGGAGGGAGAGAAGGAAAAAAGAAGAGAGAGGGAAAGATAAAGCGAGAAAGAGTAAGAGAGGAAGGGAGAAGGGGGTGAGAGCGAGGGCGTGAGAGAGAGGGGAGAGGAGAGAGAGAGGGAGAGGGAGAGAGCGATGGAAAAAGAGGTCGCGAGAGAGAAAGATGATTCACCTGATTTCGATACAATCCGAATAACAGTCCAGCAACGCGTGTTGCATAGAAATCAGGGGCTCATGGGATGGGATGAATGAACAGACTGTTTTTTAGGCGTACCAGCAATTCGGTCGAAACGTGAGTGACGCTTTTTGCCAAAATATCAGGGGCATCATGCGATTGGAGTTGAACTTTTGATTCGGGTTTTGGGTTTGTTCTGCAGCAACTGTGTGCAAACGTTCAAGTCGTCGATCAAAACATGCAAGTTCCAAATCCGCCTTAAAACAGGGCCCGGTAAAAGACGTTTTTATATCCAGAGATGTATAATGGGTAATTTAAGAGATTTACGCAATTTTAAACACTGGCATAATTTCCTTGCATCACCTGCTGGGCTCTTTTTGCATCCAGTTTTTATTTGCCAGTTCTCCGTAGCCTCAACGTCCAATTCCTTATCGATAACTTCTGCAATTCACATTCTCATTTCCGTCATTTCACATTTGAAGGCTCCTGGTTCACCCAGCCAAATTAAATCACTTTACAACATATCCTCCGACTATTGAGGTCGCATGCGCATCTGCACACAGAGTGAACCGAAAATCTTTGAACATAGGCGAAAAAGTCCTGGCTAACAGAGGAGCCACTTAATTTCAACAGGGCTTGATGTAACTTCACGCCTTGCACGAGGGCCACGATATTTTTGCGGTTAATGTTATCATTCATTCAAAATGGCACTTGAGTTTATGAACTGCTCGAAGAATTTTGGTTGGGATTGTATTTGTCTTTTGCTGCGTTCACCACAAGCGCACCATCTTTTCTTTGATATCTGCCCTGCTGAAATTCGAAGGCTGCACAGGTATGGATATATTTTAAGGAGATCGGCGTATTATTTGCATGGAATATTTTCATTCACAGCAGCGATTAACATATGTATTTCTTTTGAGTCAAAAGAAACCAAACACCAAAATCGTTCTGCGGCTTCATCGTGCATGCCTACAGCATGGGCGATTCCATATCGACATAAGAACGAACGAGACTGATGAAAAATGGAATATGAAATTAGATTCAGATATTCAAAATTCTGAAGTTCTTCAAAAGAAAAAAGAACTTTTAGATTTGCCTGAGGAATCGATTTCCTAGGGGAAGGACGAGCTGGTCCTTTGAATAAGTATCCGTTGCAGAAATAACAGTTTCTTTCAAATTCATATGGCCTTCGACGAGCAGGCCAAGATCCTTTGAACTTTTGATACTGCTTTTACATATACAAAGAGGCATACGTTTCCTTATCTTTTTACGATTTGTTGCGTAGGTATACCTCTGTTTCTTTTGGGGTAACATGCGTGAAAGAACCTCAGCTTGTGCTGTTTTGGAATTTCTCTATATCAGGACGCAAATTTATTTGAAAAAGACTGCCGGCCGCATTCCCAAAAGCCACTAGCGGGAGGGGTCAGGCGGAGCACGGAGCTCTTCCTCAACTGCCTCATGTTGCCCCGGTTGATTATAAGTGGCGCGTATTTAAAGAATTTTCAATAAAATTATAGAAAACAGGTGATAGGCCATTTATGTGCAGTGCATCCTCTCTGGCGGCAGGGTTGTCTTTCCCGATTCTTCCAAAAACTTTCCCGATATCATGCCGTAGGAAAATGAAAGATATTTTGAATCCAATAAGGCACTATAGCGCAGAAAGTTCTTCAGTTTTTCAGTTCAACCAAGATTAATTGACATCGAGTTTTCCTGACCAAATATCGGAATGAAATCAAGGACCCATCTAGGAGATTTTGTGGCCTGCGGTGTCTGCTGCAGTTTGTTGCCGTCTTCCTTGTGCAGTGGCAACGAATGACGCTAAAAGGGAACTGAAAATATCAGAGGCACTTTTCAGCCACCCTTACAGGTATTGGCCGATCACTCTGATCCAAATGGGTATCAACAGATATTCTAAACAATGCTGTTCAAAAAATGCATCTGATCCAGTGCATTTTTAGTCCAAACTTATCCTATCCTTTGCTGCACTGGCTGACAATGCTGGCCATCTTTTAAAAAAGATAATTCAGCATTCAGTACTTGACAGGCTTTTGGACTTCCTGTGCTAAAAGAAAACGATTCTTCTAAAATAAAATCTAACCATTCAAAAAAGGGCAGAAGCTTAAACTGACGCTGCCTGGATGTTACACTGCATATGCGGTCTTAGCTGTCAGGAGCGAGTCCTGCCTTTATTTACTCTTTGAAAGTCTCATTCTTGAAAGCTTGCATCAAATTTATTTCCTTGCATTTTTTCTCTGTTTCTTTGTGGGGTCTTCCTTTTCAGTAGAGCTCTTTAATTCAATCACTTTGCTTTGGAACCGAGTAAAACTGCCTGAAAAAAAAAGAAAAGGATCCCTGGTCCAGGCTATAATTTGCCACAGCACCCTGGCCCCTTGCTTCGTCTAGTCAGCGGCCTAGGGCGACAGGGAGAACCCAGACTTCGATGCGCAGTTAAAAGAAATTCTCGTCCAATTTTCTTTTTAATTTTTCTTTTGCGTCAGGCTGTTTGGGTTTCTTTCCTGGGGGTCCTGTTGCTCCCAACAATTCGTTTAAGGCTTGGTGTAGATACGAGTAAGGCCAACTGCCGACGGGAGAGACCTTTATTACCGCTGAGATATAATCATAATAAGAGCAGCAACATGCTTACAACAGCCTGGGAACTCCTGAAGGGAACGTATTGTTGCAATCTTCTTGGTCGTCCGTCTTTCGGTGTCAGATTGTTGGAGCCTGGGAATCGTTTGAGACGCGCCAAAAGCTCAACAGGCCTTCCTTGCAAAGAAAGAGGCAGACGGGAGTTTCAAGTTTTTTCTCTCAAATTCAACCGAACAGAGAGGGCTGGGTGTTTGAAAAATTCAACGCGTTAAAGGAGCTTTCTGAATAACTCTGACTGTAGCAGAAATGTTGGTTTTCTGCTCCCGAAAAGTTGAATAAGACGGAAAAGATGGACACTGAGAATTATTGTGATGAAGTTATGCAGCGATGAGGTTGGGTGGTTTTAGTCGAATGGTTTCGTTCGGGAGCAGGGCACGTTTGCAAAGCATGCTCCATAAGGGTGTGTATTTTATTGCATAAAATGCTTTTTAAGCATCAAAATATGGAAATTTGCGCGTTTTTGTTACCCATTGGACATTGTGGCTACGTTGAGCAAATTCTGTTCAAACAAAAATCGGCGAAATTTACCTCAAAACCGCAAGACTTCACGATGTGGTTGCGATTAATTTCTGGATAAATTCAATCGCTCTTCTTGTCTTTCAAAAAAGACACATCACGAAACGAGGTTAGCCATCCCTGCCAATCGTATCTTCCACTTGTTTGAGACACCCAGTCCATCAGAGGCTAAGAGTAGGTACATTACCGAAATGAAAATCAAGATGTGATTAGGCCAAGATTACAGAACCAGAAAGAAACTGACTGCGGTGATCAAACTGTTAAAATTCTAAAGAAGGGGCTCGTAAAAGACCAACGGACAAAATCAGCTGGTGGATTGGGTTGGTTGGGCCTTGCTTGACTCCTACCTTACTTCAGCTCTCTCGTCTTATTATTTCCAAGGAAAGAAAAAAGACTTAGGAAGCGCACGATATCAAACAACAAAAGGACCGCGCCCTTCTTGCAGTTTATAAGGGCTTTGCTTTCCACGTGTTAATCCGCAGGGTGTACCAAAGTTCAACAATTTTATTTGTTTAGATTCACATTGTTGTCTGGGTATAGGAAAAGTTCTTCAAAGCTTCATTCATTCCAACATGCGTGTTCTTTCGGGGAGCTCTTGGATCTTGGATATATTCCCTTAAAATGCTTCCATCAGGAGGCTGGAAGCTCTCACTTTATGCTTCCAATATGATGCCGAGGTTTTTGTGGGGCAGTTTGGTAACCTCATTTGAAGCCTCTCAGACCATCTCGCTTTTTGGTTTGCAGCAGATTTAGTGCGGTCGACTTGGATAAATCTCACTTTCTACAAAAAACTACCGACAAGCCATGCGGTCACATTTTCGCTATTTGGATTTTGGCAACACCGGGTAGCCCTTGGAGCTAAAACGACGGAGCTTTGAAGGCAAGAACGAACAAATGTGTAAAAACACTCTTAAAACTTGTAAAACTTTAAAAACGTCAAATCAGTGCATTGACCCAATCTTCGAGTCAGAACAGGCCAGGTTCACAAGGTTTGGTAAGTTCACAACCTCAGCACACAATGTCAGATGTTAAAAAGTTCACGGTGAAATGGGCATGGTGAAATTGAGAGGAGTGTATAGTGGCGGCGGAATTAATGTACCCACACGTGTTTTTCCCATTTAACTGTGGCCTCCGAAACTTTTTTTCTTTCTTTTTATTCTTATGCAGGCGGTAGAAATTAAAGCGCCAAATTTCAGCAAAGCGCTCTACAGCTCATTCCACTTGAAGATATGAGCTGAGAGTGCTTCACAATCTTCCATTTAAATACACAGAAAAACTTTAATTTCTATGCCGAGAATGAAGTTTTAAAACTAAGTTTTCATTGTTAAAAGAATTCTGAATTCACTATGAGCACACTTGGGAGCATTCTTGGCTCATATCTTCAAGTGGAATGAGGAGTAGAGGTGTCAGATTTTCACCTCGGTTACGAAAGAGGATCTTTAATTTCTGCAGTATAGAATTTTTGCCAAAATCTGAATGGTTGCAATTTTTTAGATGTGTGAGTACATTAATTCCGCCGCCGCTATACCACCTCGAAAGGCTTCGAGTGAAGTGTTAAGTTTCGGGATATTGGGACGTGGACACGCGTGGACGACATGAAATCGGAATTCCAGGTAAATTCATCTTAATTTTTGCAGACCCTGTACTTGAGAATAAAGCACCAACGTTTGAAATCATCGAAGGGTGACGCCCTTGAGAAAACGCTTCTTTAAGACAAGACACACAAAGGAGAACTACCGACCGTGTCAGACCTGTTTGTTCGGGTGCCGCCGTGCCGTGCAATACCTTTTCCTGCTTGTACGAAGGGGGGAAGGAGGCCTCACTGAAAACACCATGGGTTTGTACTCATTTCAAAAATATATCTTGAAGAAAATGGCTCGTTCAACGCGTTGTCGGTTAGGAAACCACCCATCTAATCGCAAATTGAAAGAGGAAGTCCCAAGAAATAAAAAGGAAGTGAAAAGAAGTTTGAAAAGGAGGGAAAGAAACCTAACGGTTTTCGGTGGCCTATTATTCGGCCTGTATTTTGGAATGCGGGTTCTGAAAATTCAAAATTGTGCACAGGAGCGTCCAGCGTTTTGACTTTGGCATGCAAGAAAATGTGAATGATAATTTAAAGTAGGAGTCAAGATGAGCCAGGATCCGGAAATGCATGTCTGCGCCAACCAAAAATCTGCAGCCAAAATCTACTTGCAAGCCCATGCCAATTGAAGCGCATGGATGTAAATTTTCGTTCGCCGACTACGAATGGCCCATGCGTGGCCCATGTCATATGAAATTGGGTCAAAATCTTCTGATTAAACTTTGCGGTAATTTTCGCAGTGGTATTCGTGCACTTGTCATTTTTCAATTGGGTCCCAAATTTGCGTGGCAAATTGTCTCCCGCAGTTGGTGCAGCGTCTATTGCCCATGTCATTCTTGAAGCCAGTTTTGCCCCAGCCTTGTCATATCAATTTTATTTTGAATTTTGTTCGTCTTAGAATCCTTCTTCTCCCCCAGGTTCATCTGAGATTCAAAATATTTGGGATGTGTCCACCGCCTCAGAGAATCTATTTTGCCACCGCCGAAATATTTTAGCTGATTGTTACCTTATGCTTATCTTCATGTCGAATTTAGGAAAATTGCTCTTTTTATTATAAAAAACGACAATTGATTTCAAGGCAAGAAGCCGCGGTTTTGAAGAATCACTGTCTAACGCGGGAAGGAAAATATGAGAAAACTAAAAAGGCTTGGGGAACCGCAACGCCATGTAATCCCACCTTTTCCATCAGGACAAACGAATTGTACGGAAGCGTAGATGGCTCACTTTGGATTTGTTTTTTATTTTTGGAGTTCCCGGTGTCTTTATTTGCATACACATGCCATTTTTCACATGGATGTGCAAAAAATACATCCGCATGTGAACTTTTCACAAAACTGTGTGAACATTTACATCTGCATGTGCTTTTTTTGCATTCGAATGCGAATATTTTACATTCGTATGCAAACATTCACATTCCAATGCGAAAATTTACATTCGAATGCGAACATTTACATTCGAATGCGAACATTTACATTCGAATGCGAACATTTACATTCGAATGCAAACATTTACATTCGAATGCGAACATTTGCATTCAAATGCAAACATTTACATTCGAATGCAAAAATTTACATTCGAATGCGAACATTTGCATTCGAATGCGAACATCTACATTCGAATGCGAACATTTGCATTCGAATGCAAACATTTAAATTCTAATGCGAATATTTACATTCGATTGTGAACATTTGCATTCGAATGTAAATATTTACATTCGATTGTGAACATTTGCATTCGAATGCAAATATTTACATTCGAATGCAAATATTTACATTCGAATGCGATTTTTGCATTCGAAGGCGAATGTTCACAATCGCGTTATCGAATGCAAAGATTCCCAACCCCCAACCCATTTCACAACCCGAAGGCGAAGGCCCGAAGTTTTGGCGGGCGACAATTGGATTTGTCCAGTTCCCGCACGCCAGCCATCTGTTGGCGCGGTGGGCGCGGTGGCAAGCAGAGCTTTGGAAAGCCGCTGCCCAACAATGCGAGAATCTCCCCTGTTCTGTTGGGTTGCCTACTGTTGCCACAATGGTCTGGCTGTTCTGCATCATCCCTCCGCCCGATGAAAGATGATGAATCTGTTTTCACCTCCCTCCTCCCTCCCCCTCTCAGTTTTCTGTTTGTTTACCTTTGAACAAGGACGCTTCGACCAACGCGGACACACACATGACACGCACAATTCCACAGACGGTGTCCTGGACCAGTCCTGGACCCAGGATAGAAGAGTAAAGGGCAGTAAAGGGTACGTCGCGAACGGCAACAGCGTTGTGTTTTTGAGGAAAGAAGAAAATGACGTCACTGTCCCCACAGAAACAGAACAAGGCGCCTCGTAGCTTTTCTGCTCCGACAAAGCAGGAAAACATGTGGATTGCGAAAAGAGTGTTTCCTTCCCGAAAGATTTGCGGGTTTCCGGACGTGGAAAAACATTTTTGAAAACAGAGAATGATAAAAGGATGGGGATTCCAATGCCACAAACCAAAACCCTCTCGGAGTCCACAATTTGACGCCATGCGCTCCCGAATTCACCCAAATATTGGCAAAAATCAGAAAAGGTGAAAAATTGCGGAATTTGAAAAGGAGTGTTTCCTTTCCGAAAGATTTCTGGAGTTTCCTTGAGCATACAGAGTCTCTGAAAACAGGTTTGGAATAACAAAAGAACAAGGATTCCAACCCCATGAACCGCAATCCTCTTAGATTCCCCAATTTGAAGCCATGCGCTCCCGAAATCACCCAAAAACTGCAAAAATCAGAAAAGGTGAAAACTGCGGATGTGTTGTAGGAGGCACTGGACGTACCCTTTGCTCTTCTATCCTGCTTCCAACCTTGTTCCAACCATTCCAACAATGCTGGTCACTGCGTCCGATTGAGCCTAATTTGAAAAATCTGAGCAGCAGTTCCAAAAATGAAGGCAAATGGGAACGTGAAAGGAGAATGGATGTTGCTTCCGTGAGCACCTTCCTCCGCCCGACACATTCATCACTTATCGGCTTGTTTTCGTTCGACCAAGGAATTCCGACTTGCCTGATCCTCGCCTTTGGTCTGCCTTTGGCCTGTCCCTCTTTTCATCAAGTCCCGTCCCTGTTTTGCATGTTGAGAATGCGGCGATAATTTTGAGGTGAGACGGGTTGCCGGAGTTCGAGACCTGCACCCAAAACCTGCATCCACAGTTCAGGCGTTTTCTTTTTCCTTCACCTTCCCACAGTTTTTCTTTTCTTTTTTCATTTTTGAATTCCGGATTGGCAGCAGTGTTGCCAGATCGCGGGTTTTCCCGCAAGATTCCGCTGGTTTTTGATGTTCCTCGTGGGATGATTTTGACTTCCGCGAGTTGCGGGATTTTCGCTGGTTGTTCGCAAAACAAGCGAATTGCGCGGAACCACAGCTCAGGTTGGGTAAGGTTGGGTTGAGTTCAGTTCAGACGAGGGTGGTTTGGTTTGGAGGTTTCGGGCTTCAGATTCGCACTGCAGCCTCGGTCCGCAAATTCCGCGATTTCCGCGTTTTTGGAGGACCCGTTCACCGTCATTTCCGTGGTTTTTCCGCCAGTTTTGTGGCAGAAATTTTTTGACCATGCTTTTCATCCCTTCAACAGTCGATTGGGCGAATTTCAGCTTTTTCGGTGTTCCAATTTGTCCTGGTTTTCCCCTTTTCCGATGAGATTAAGCTGGGTCCAAGAAAAGCTGTTCACATTTGTGCCGATCTGTTGCGAGAAAGAACTGCGGTTTTTCGGCGGTTTTTCGGCGGTTTTTGGAAATTTTCCGCGGTTTTTCCGCTGGTTTTCAGAAGAAAATCGCGCGCGGTTTTCCGCTGGTTTTCAGAAGAAAATCGCGCGGTTTTGACAAAATTATCTGGCAACACTGATTGGCAGCATTCTGTGTTCTTTTGATCCTGTCCCGGTCGCGAAATGAAGAAATGAGCACGCGTTTGGGCACATCCCGATTTTGCGCGTGTCAAAAAGTGAAAAATAAAGCAAATCTAAACAAACCCAACCTGTCAAACTTACCTCCCCTAACCAAACCCACCGAACCTTTTTGCATTGTTTCTATAGCGTTTTCCCCGTTTTTGGAAGGTCGGCACCTTTGCTGTCCCATAGACTTGGGATCCACGTTTCTTTCAAATCGATTGTCGTAGGCAAATTTCAAATCAATTGTTGATCGCGACACGCAAAGCAATACCTACAATACCTACTTTCCGGAGCTTCGCACGAGAGCTTCAGCCTCATATCCTGCCACTCCCTGCCATCTTCTGTCAGAACTTCATCTCCTGCCATTCTTCCTGCTTCTTTGTGTCGCGCACACGTTGCTTAACCGTTCAGTTTGGTTCGGCAATCAAAGGCGGCAGCAGCTATGCATGTCGACAACATTGAAATGTGCTGTTTTGCGGAATGAAATGACGAGCGACCGACAGGGAAAGGGGCAGTTGAGGAAGGGAGGCGAGGGACGGTTGAATCCGGAGTTGGAATCTCTGATGATGAGACAAACACTGGACAAATCCAATTGTCGCCCGCCAAAACTTCGGGCCTTCGCCTTCGGGTTGTGAAATGGGTTGGGGGTTGGGAATCTTTGCATTCGATAACGCGATTGTGAACATTCGCGTTCGAATGCAAAAATCACATTCGAATGTAAATATTTGCATTCGAATGCAAATGTTCACAATCGAATGCAAAAATTCGCATTCGAATGGAAATGCTCGCATTCGAAGGGAAATTTTTGCATTGGAATGTAAATATTTGCATTCGAATGTAAATGTTCACATTGGAATGTAAATACCTATTTGCATTCGAATGCAAATGTTCACAATCGAATGTAAATATTCGCATTAGAATGTAAATGTTTGCATTCGAATGAAAATGTTCGCATTCGAATGCAAATGTTTGCATTCGAATGCAAATGTTCGCATTCGAATGTAAATGTTTGCATTCGAATGTAAATGTTTGCACTTGAATGTAAATGTTCGCATTCGAATGTAAATGTTTGCATTCGAATGCGAATGTTCGCATTCGAATGTAAATTTTTGCATTCGAATGTAAATGTTTGCATTTGAATGTAAATGTTCGCATTCGAATGTAAATGTTCGCATTCGAATGTAAATGTTCGCATTCGAATGTAAATTTTCGCATTTGAATGTAAATGTTCGCATTCGAATGTAAATGTTTGCATTCGAATGCGAATGTTCGCATTCGAATGTAAATTTTTGCATTCGAATGTAAATGTTTGCATTTGAATGTAAATGTTCGCATTCGAATGTAAATGTTCGCATTCGAATGTAAATGTTCGCATTCGAATGTAAATTTTCGCATTGGAATGTGAATATTTGCATACGAATGTAAATATTCGCATTCGAATGCAAAAAAAGCACATGCAGATGTAAATGTTCACACAGTTTTGTGAAAAGTTCACATGCGGATGTAATTTTTTGCATATCCATGTGAAAAATGGCATGTGTATGCAAATAAAGACATCGGGAACTCCAAAAATAAAAAACAAATCCAAAGTGAGCCTTCTACGCTTCCGTACTCGAAAATGAAAGAAGCACCGAACAAGAATTTTCAATTTTTAATTTAAAAAAAATTAAAAAGGGTTTAAATTTGGCACCCTATGGAAGCGAACAATGTCAAGCTGGAGGACATCCTTGCAGAGATTGGCAAAACACAGGTCAAGCGGAACAAGCTTGTGCTTCCCATGCTGTCTGAAGGTGCGGGAGTGGTTTACTGCGAGTGAGATGTGGGAGCCTTGAACTGAAACCAGTTTGACCAGCGATGAACCGAGTGTCCAGGGTGATGCTCCACGGTCTTAGCGTGACCAAATGTGCGGGGTGTTTCTAGCAGAACGGGGATTTTTTGGAAGTTGTGTCCAGTGCGGAAATAGCCCTTCAGTTCAGATACTCTTGGGTAGAGTATTTCATAGTGCAGTGAGTCCAGTCCGAGTATAAGCGCAAGTTTAGTGTGGCCATCACGGAATACGGGTAGTGTACCTTCTGAGTGCCCAAATGTGGCGAATGCGGGTGAAAAAGAAAGATACCTAGTGCTGGAAATGCAATCTGAATTTAATTTTTTGTGAATATTATTTTCTGAAACAATTTGAAACAATTAAGAGAAACAAAATGAAAAATATGCATGATTGCATTTCAACTTATGGATGGGATATGCAACCGACAGATGACAAAATTTATTTCAGCACCTGAATTTGGATTTAAAATTGCATCTGATTGTAATTTATAAAATATGATTTAGAGAAAAAATTTGAAACAATTTGAGAAACAAATTGAAAAATATGCGTGATTTCATTCCAACTTGGGATGTGCAACCGATAGATGATAAATTTTAATTTAGCGCCTGAATTTGGATTCAAAACTGCAATCGGAATACTGAAATGTGCAGGACGAAGAATTTGCACAGCGAAGAGAGAGCTCGAATCTGAGCAAACATTTTCACGCCGGCTTAAACCCTCGGACATGCGGCGAGTGTATCCAATTTAACATTTTTTTTTTTATTGCGGATGCCGACGGAATTTGGCAAATTTGGCATGTTTGGCAAATTTGGCAAATTTGGCATGTGGGTTTACCATTTTTCCATTAAAAAGGGTTGTGAAATCCTCCCCTAAAAGCGTGTGAAATCACAAATTCTTTGTTCCAACTTGAAGCACAACATTTTGCAGAATTATATTGAGAGCAGTGATGAAAAACGCGCCTTTTTGACCCAAAAACATGCAGAAAAACTGCTGCATTTTCAGGATTCACGTGGCGCCCGGCAAACCCCATCAGCCTGGAGAGTATGCAATACAGCGCTGCAGCAATGCCGCACAAATAAATGCAACAACGTGCGGGCACTCAAGAAAAGCAAAAACCGCGCCAGAAAACCATCACCCGCTTTTACTCGGAATTTATTTTCGCGCCTTTTAATTTTACAAACCGTCTCGATTATCCGATTACATTGTGTGATAGGTACCTACATCAAACGAAAGGGAATATAGGTGCTAGAAGACCGCTGAAGACGCTGCAGCAATCATATGCAAAACATAACAGATATTCCAATTTCAGATAAAGTTGACTCCTCTCTTTCCTGCCTCATGAGCCGAAGATGTGAAAACTTCTAAACAGAGGATTCTTTACAGAAAACATTTTCGTTTCAAAATTCACAGTGGAAACACATCCGTATGTTAGTGTCCAAAAAGTTCAATTAAAAAGTAAAGTTTCCCAAAATACGAAATTACATCAGCGTAGCGGTCTGGAGGCAGAATTTGGATAGTTGTGTGGATGTTTTGAATTGAATTAGTATATTTTAGGAGTCATCTCCTTTCAATATTTACGACACAAAGATGGTCAATTTTGCAGCAAATAGACAATTACTAAAGTCCGTCCAAACAAAGAAGGCATCGCGCCGAAAAGTAGAGAACAGAGCGGGTGGAGGACGGGCAAGAGCAGGGCTAAACAAACATTGCAGGAAAGCCATATCCATTTGCGTTTTCGGCGGTTCTGCAATTTCATCAGATTTTCATCGCTTTCATTTGCAAAAACTTGAATTCTGGATGTTTCTGGTTTGACAAAGTTCTGAATCGGTTGAAAAATTTGCTGTGTGACACTGGAAAACGTTTTGGTGGGTTTCGTTGTTTGACGGCTCCGATTTGTTTGTTTTGGCTTGTCGGCGATGAGTTTGCCAAACATACCTCAGAGTTGGGGATCGCTTTGGCGGAATTGGCATTCTGCATTGTTAACTCACAAGTCAAACTTTTTGGAATTTGCCATGAATACTTTGTCGGTCGTTCAAAATGAATTAATCACGCCCTGGAAATTTTTGTCAGGCCTGCAAGCCAAATCAGGACGTGCCTGAACCCCAAAAAGAAATCTCGAAATGATTATTCAAACGATCCGAATTCAAAATGCTGAATAAAACAGCCATGCTGTCACAAATTGTGCATGTTTGGCCGAAAAACAACGATGCTCAAAATTAAACGTTGTGTTCTCGGCACTTCAACCCATTGCGCGTTGGAGAATGCGTTTTCAATGCAAAACGGATTTAAAAAAATTTGGGCGCACCAAGAATCGAACCCAGGACCTCTCGCTTCACAGCAAAGTCACGGAACCACTCGGCCACGACAGACGCATCCCGAAATCCTTCCCAAAATGCCGCATTCATATTACGAAGGCATGGTAAAAAGAGATTCGCGGATTTGAATTTGCGCATCCCTGCATTGAATTTTGGCGCGGTGCCTTCTTTGTTTGGAAGCACTTTAAAGGGTATAACACATTTGCGACCAGGATAATGCAACAAATATGTCGCAACAAGGCTATATCTACGCAAACAAAGTCATTGGTAGAAGACATTAGCGAACAGATGGGCTTGATGCTTCAGCCTTTACCCATCGACGGGTGCCTCCCAGTGGAGTGGCAATAATTTCCAGGATTGTTCACTTCAAGCGGTACGGAACCAACCCTGCAGGAGCGGTATACTCAAAGGCTGTTCAAAAACTCGCCCTGGCAGGGAGTTCCACTCTGGGATCGTTCTACCCAAAAGTTGTGTGGATAGTTGTGTGGACAATTGGGAACAGTAGTAGTGTGGAAAGAAGTAGTGTGGATAGTGGTAGTGTGGATCGTTGTAAGTGAGAGGTGTTTTGTACAAACTTTTTTTTCGTTTTTTTTTGTTGGACTTTGACACGTGGTTGGATGGAAAAGTATCCAGAAACTTTTCTCAAACAGGTGGCCCGGGCATAAGCTCACACAAAGAAATATGGAAAGATTGCTCATCTATGCTATATGTGGGGCGCAGGCAATGAGTTCCAGATACCTCCCTTCTATCCAGATGCTGGAAAGACGGAGAGGACGACCTCGTCTGAAACCATTTCCACAAAAAAAAAACAAAATATCAACTTTTCCGATCCTCGACATTTTATTCATTCGTTGAAAAGGCTCGAACGGACACTATTCTTTTCTTTTTCACTTGACACCAGGTGACTTGTTTCAATAGCCGCCGCTTCCTGCCTCCTCAAGCCAGGCGGGTGGAAAAATCTTTTCAATTCATTATTTTTATCCGAAACCATTCTTCTTAATAAAAGCAGGCAACCTCAAGAAACCTCGCTGAAGAATGCCAGCCCCTACTTGTTTTAGACCTCACCCCAACACAAAGCCACAAAAAGCATAAGTTCCCCTTTAGCGGTGTTATTTGTATTAATTAAAACTAGGCTCTAACCCTGACACTAGGCCCTTTCCCTGGCTCAACCACCCCTCCAGAGCACACCCTCAACGCCCTGTTCCGCACGCATAGCTTTCATTTGACTTTTCTTGGCTTTTTTGTGTCTAATTAAAACCAGAGACTCGGTTTTCTTGTTCTTATTCACGCTCATCACAAAAGGAAAAAAATATTAATTAACAAAAGAGAGAAGAAACCACGCGAAAGACGGGGTGAGAACCCGAAAAAGGGTGTGGAAGATTGAACAATAAACACAGGGGAGTGGGTCGCCTCGTTGAGAAAGGAAACTATAACAGTCAAAGACGAAATCACAAATTAAAAGCGGAAAGGTGATTATTTGCTGCAACACCAAACACCACATCTGACACCGTTCTGAAATCTGGATGGCTTGGCAAGCCGACAATTCTGGTCTTCAGACATTCGCCGTCGAAAGATTTCTTCCAGAAAGACAACTTTTCTTCGCGGAGTCCGAAGGTAGACACTCGTTTTATCACATATTCGCACAAAGAAAAAGATTTTCCTGCAAACAGACAGTGTAGATTCTTTCCTGCAATTGTAAAACTGTAATCTGTTGTAGGATATTCACTCTCAAAACAGGTACGATGTGGTCGTTGCGATGCCGAGAGACCTGGCGGAAATCTTGATTTGATGGAAATAAGGGACCTTTGGACTTTGGAAGTTCTCGTCTCCAGAAGAAAGGTCTCAAGATGCAGTAAAGAAAGCCTCCCTGCACACGTTTCAAAGAAACCAGTTCAGAATGACACAAATAGCGTCTGAATTTGTCATATCCGTACCGCAAGTAAGGAAACCGAAATGTGGTGTTTTGTTGAGGAAGCTGTTCTGAGAAACCAGGAAAACAAAGACTGAGTTGTTCGTTCGGCTGGAATTCAAAACGCTTCGATTTTCCTGTGATTTTTCTCAGCTGAGAACCATTTTAATCAGACTGCGGTCTGCGCTATCTGCGTGCACTTCATCTAGATTCCAAAACGATGACAGAAATAAAGACTGACAATGGTTTTGAACGACAGAAAGTTGCCATATGGTTTTTCAATGTTCTAAAGGTTTTACCCAGCAAAATGATGGTGAGCCTCAAAGTTCCATGAGTTGCGGTGAAATTTTAAGGATGTCTGCACATCTCGCAGGGGAGCTATGGCACAATGCCTCAACGACTTTCGTTACTCTCGTACTTTGGAGTTTTCAGCACGATGGGTTCAAATTCTAATATCTAGCCCAATATCGTTACTCTGTCTAGATACGCTTTGAGCTTCGAACCATCATTCAATGTCAGACCAGCAAGTTTTGCTGAATTCATCTCAAAAAAGCGCGCATGAGTGTGGATGTTTTTGTCAAACGGGTTTGGAAACCGTCAAGCGCAGACTACCCTGGTAACCAAGCTGTCGCATATGCTCCGAATTCGTGGGTTTGCCTATGTGCACGGCTTCATTGTATTCGCCAAAGCAAGCCTTCTTCGTTTTCCTAGCGAACTATGTTCGAAAGGACGTTTTCCTAGCGAACTATGTTCGAAAGGACGTTTATGACGTCATTAGTTTAGTTTATCTTCGCTGACGTATGCATGGTTTCAATACGTACCTATCGGTTTGGTCTTCCGTGATGGCAATGCTGGTTGACATTAATCAGATGCGGAAGAGAATCCGTTGCGATTGCTTTACGAACTTCTATATCGAAGTTTGCTTGTTTTACGAGGGTTGTTGAATGAAGTCTTGAGGTTGTTTCTGTCTTTGCACAGAAATTCTTGTTTTTTCGCACTTTTGCTCCCATGGCATTGAACACTAATCTATTTTGAACTTATCGAGTGATTTCATTCAAAATCAATCGAGTGATTTCAAAATCAATTCGATGCAAATCATTGTTTCTGTCGCAATAAATACGAGGGGCCGTCAAAATGGGAAATGGACCTTTTTGAAAGATTCATTGGTCCGACTGAACCGAGGCAAAAACTCCAATGGACATGTAAATGAGGCTTACGCCAACGTCACAGTCAACAACAATGTACCGATGCGATCAGAACCTGGACTTTGTGCTCTGGGTCTTTTGTATCTTATGTTCTGGTGAGCAGGTCCTTTCTTCAATTGCTCCGTTTATTCATTTTTGACTGCCTCTGGTGTCTCTTTCAAATTGCCATTAAATTCATCATTTTCATCGAATTGATCAAGACGTCACCCGCAACATCAAAAAGGATCTGATTTTAATGCCATGGGAGAAAAACTCCCATAACAAACGAGTGTTTCTGTGCAAAGGCAGAAACTTATTCAACAACCCTCGTATTCTGCTGTCAACAATAATTGTTATACGGATCTTATCAAAAGTCCTCGAACATAGGCGATATTTTAAAGTGCTGGTTAATTCACAGGGGTCATCTAATTTCAACAGGGCTTGGTGCAACTTCATGCCTCATGCGAGTGTCATGATGTTTTGCGGCGCATGCTGATGCCATTGATCCTTCATGGCGCCTGAGTGAAGAACAAACTCACAATGTTCGAAGACTTTTGTTAAGGGGTGATACCTATATGAAAGCGGGAACATAGTGGTTTTTCCACGACGAATTTGACAACAGCCCTAAATTTAGCCTCA